>JAOWBP010050875.1:0-17490 GCA_028571105.1 Tragopan temminckii | reverse complement strand
CTTCCTTCCTTCCTTCCTTCCTTCCTTCCTTCCTTCCTTCCTTCCTTCCTTCCTTCCTTCCTTCCTTCCTTCCTTTTAAAGGAATTAACATGTAGGTAAAGAATGTCGTGAGGCAGTCCCTAGCACTAATCACACTGCAGTTTGCTCAGCAAGGCTAGAGTCTGTGAGATAATCTGTTTTAGCATTGCTTTTTGTTGTTGTTGCACTGGATTAGAAGCTGTGGAAATGACAACTTTGACAAAGGTATTAAAACTCCTTGCTGTCGTTGAACTGATGTCAACTGTATTGCAAATTCAGTTAATGGGATCCTGTAGAGGAAAGCAGAAGAAATATGTTTCACCTTCTTTCCCATAATGAATACTGTGCGATCACTCTATCTCCCACATAAATTGTTGGTGCATTTTGGAAAAGGAGGTAGTTTTGCCCTCTTTTTATTTTTTTCTGCTGTTACTTGTTAAGATATCATGAAAAGGGGAAATGCAAGCAGTAGAAGAAACAAAAACAGTACAAAGATTTAGATGGAACATTTTTCGGTTGTATCCACGAGAAATCAATCTTTAGAAATCTACAGGGGCAAATCCAGATTTAGAAAAAAGAAAAAAGTGTTTTACTTTGGCTATTTGCAAAGCTTACATTTTGAGAACTAATTTCTCGAAGTCAAGTGGATTTGAGAACGTAAGAGTAAAAGAGTTTTAGTTTCTGACCTCTTGTTTATTTGCTCTGGGTAAGGGAACTTGAATTTGACTCTGAGACAAAGAATACGTTAACTAATCTCCTGAGGGCTCTCAGTCTGGTCCCTTTTCCTCAATTAAGGTGGCTGGATTTCCATTTCTCATGTTTTACACAAAGCTCCCAAAAAGCTGTGATTATCCTGATGATTCAAATTGTCATTCCGAGGACTATGGCAATCAGTAGTCTGGAGAACTGTTTGGACCATTTCAAAAGGACAGGAAACAGGCGGAAAAAAACTGCCACTGCTACCATCTCCTAATATTGAAGGAGAGAAAATGAAGCCACATGGTACAGAGATGAGGACACGAATTCTGACTTACCATTCTTCCCTGATACAAGTAACACGTTTCCTTCCTCAGCCTACAGCAACCTTCTCACGTCTGCAATTTTTCAACAGTTGACCTTGTCATCCACAAGCAACCTTGTCTCCCTCACATCTCTGAATTGTTCCTCTTCACTTCTGGGCAACACAGTCCCCAGGTAAGCCTGCCATTTCCAGGAGGAGGTATAATGCAATGCATTTTTGCATTTATTTGGATGAGTATAGGAGAAATATGTAGTTAATAGACACTGTGTGAAGAAAAGAACAATTGATTTGAAGTTGATCATAGGTAAGTTGATGAGTTTCCAGGGAGACTTGCAGTCAAAACTCTGTGGGGGTGCTAGAGAAAACAGAATTTCACAAAAGGAAACTGGAATTTGACCTTTCAGTCATATTTTATTAGAGTATTTCGTGCAGGTAGAAGCATGTCAGAGCACTATCTACTCTAACGTCAGTCTGCGGAGTTGTTGCCTGTGTCCACATGGAGCTCTGTCACAGTCAGGGAAGCTGACAGTGGCCTCTGGGAATATTTGAAGAGCTAAGCTCAAGTGCATTTCTCCTAGAAAAGTGAAGCGTGCTGATAACAGCAGCATGCTCACTTGCTAGTTTAAATATTTCTTGCCCCGTTCATATGAAATATAAATGAAAGAACTGGCAAACAGAAGGCGATACTAAAAGTGGAAGGCATGTTGAGAATGATTGTAATAATTTATTTGAAGAGAGATTATTAAAATGTTTGGAAGCATTACTTCTTGGAAAATAGAAGACCAGGAAAATGTCCTGTTAGGTTAACAGAAACTATGAAGTCTTTGGTGTGGGCAACCAAGCATGCAACTCACACTCATTCCCAGCTTCAGCCTTTTAGGTTGCCCCTACTCTCCCAGAGAAGTTAACAAGCTGGCTACTATAAGCAGGTAGCTTCAACTGATCATCTATACAGTCAGAGCATAAGATATTTCTTTGACCTGGTCATTAAAATACTACAAGGGATCAGAGTCATGTCAGTGCAGTTTAGGACCAATAACGGCATACTTCATTTAGCACAGCGTATGCTCTCTGGTGACAGTGACAGGGCCCGAGGGAATGGCATAGAGCTGTCAGGGGAGGGGCAGCTGGTGATTAGGGGAAAGGTTCTTTACAGGAGGGCAGTGGGCATGGAACAGGCTGCCCAGGGCAGTGAGCATAGTCTGCCAAGTGCTGGAATTCAAGGAGCATTTGGACAATTAATATTGAGTGGTCTCGTGGAGCTAGGGGTTGGGCTTGATTCTTGTGGGTTCCTTCCAACTCAGGGTACTCTATGACAAAAAGCATTATTTAAGTCAATAAATAAACTGGTATATACTGGTTACCATGCAGAGGTAGTAAAAACATTGACTATTTAACAGTGCTTGGGAAAGATCAGTAATCTTACTGAAATGTTTGGTTCAACAAAAAGCAGAACACAATTAGCTCAGCTTCTGCAGGAAAATGAGCATTTTTCCCAGTCGCCTGCACTCTCAAATCTTACAAATGAATTCAAGAAACTTTGATTGGGATTGGTCTCTCAAAAATACATGAATGCACAGAAGTCCTGTGGGAAATTAAAAGTTGTCTGGCTGTCAGAGATGCTTTCAATGTGGTTTCTCCACTAATATGACATAAAAAATGAAATTCAGCTACTGCCCTTCTAGCTGTCCATCAGCTATCTCTCTGTAAGTAACCTGGAGCCATGCTGTCTTAGTTTGATAGTATGGCGAGTGGAGATGTTCCAGGGATGCAAAGAGAATCTGAAGGCAATGCTGGGTAAAGGAGAGAGAGAAAGAAAGCAAATTACTGTGGAGGCATGAGTGCAGAGGCATAGGACACAAATCTATACAAAACCAGGCTCATTTTCTTGTTTCACAGAACTTTCTTTAAAAGTAAAATAATATGTATCAGACACAAAACAACAGTTAATCAGATAGTGCTCCAGTTGCAAGGCTCTGTCTAGACGGTTAACTGGGAAGCTCTGTAGATTTTAGACTTTATTAGCGTGAGGTTTTCTAACACTGTTTTAAAAGAGCATTAGTTACATTACTACTCTGTAGTGTTATTCAGCCAAATATTAATTTTTCTGAGACTAGAAAACACAGGTTTAGGGAAAGAAGAAAATGCTACTGAAAGCTGGTCATCATTTTATTAAAAAACAAACAAACAAACAGACAAACAAAAACCTAAAAAAACAACAAAAAAACTCAGCATAGCTATATTTTACTTACCTGGATGAAGGGTTAAGGTTAGTATACGTGGTCAAAGCTAAGATACCTCTTTTGATAACTATGTTTTATTTACCTCAGAAAACCAGGAGCTAGAGATCCAGTCCCTCAGGCTTGTGGAGGAAAGACTCAGCTGCAGAAAGACACTGCAGACAGCCCCTGCTCTCAGAGAAGGCAGGACACCCAAGCAGATTTTGAAACAGTGTGAGAAGCCTGTATCATGAATAACTGAGAAAGAAACCCTGGAGGCTCAAGCTTCTGTTTCTCTCAAAAGTTAATTTCATATGCTATGTTTTTGGTGGATTTTCTTTTTTTTTCTTTTTTTTTTTTTTTGTGAGGGTAGAGGAGGAGAGTGGAAGTGAATTACAATATTATTGCCAAGCGAGTTGCTATAGATTTAAAACACTGGCACTCTTTTATGTTAAGGATGTAAATCCTTTATGTTTAGGATTTTAAACTGCTGATAGTAATATCTTGACCTCTTTAGGTCCAGTGAAACTTATCACAGCCATGTGAATACATTTCCTCCAGAAAATCTCAGGATTAATACAAATGGTTTTCTTAGTTTTTAAGGAAGTGGCTTCTAGAATAGAAACAGTGATGAGAGTGCTTAGCTGAGATGTGAAGAAACTCAGGATTAAGTCTTGTTTTCAAACCAAATTATTGAAAATGTTCTTAGCTGTAATTTGAAAGTGTATATGTAGAGTATATTTATACAACCCCAATGGCTATTCAAGTCTTGATATTCACTATCACAGCATGATTCAGAAAACTTAACTCTTGGTCTTAAGTGTGTCTACAGTAGAAAAGTGAGTTTGTCTTCCGTGTTTTAGAAGGTGCTATCTGGTCTGGATCTTCAGCCAGAATGTTTGTTGCACTAAAATTCATTTAATCTCCTCAGTGTAAACTCCACCCATTCACTTATCTGCAATGCTCTGTGAATCCCAGGCATGTAAAACACTCACAAAATCAGATGTATGAAACAGCCTTGCCTAACTTCAAGCTTTGTTTCTAGGCAATAAACACCTGGGACTTCAAGCTAGTGTGACAAAAATGTAAGAAATGTTCTGTCACAGAATGTGAACTCCTTTGGCAGTCCTGACTGATGGACATCAGAAAGCCCTCATGTCTCACATTTATACTTCCTAACCTTGCGTGTGCTTTTTATCCTTAGAAAATGCAGTATCTTATGATCCTTTAAATAACAAATGACCTTATTCCTTTTAATGTGGTCATTAAGAACTCTAACGTTCCAGGTATAAATTCCTGCTACTACTGTGCACCTTCATTTGTTATTCATATGTGAATCCCTTTGGGTTCCCAATTACTATCCAGCAAAAGCAATTGGCTCTTGAAATTATTCCCACAGGACTGACTTTGTAAAGGACACTGCAGTTTACATCTTAGTTCCCTAATTACAGACACAACGCTCGATAAAACTTGAACAACTAGTAATTGGAAGCTAATGGTTACTCTCACTGAATCCCTGTTGACACAGATTTTGTTGCCCGATAACTGACCACAAGTGGGTCATGTGAGAAGGCAGGAGTGGAGAAAGAGTATTAAGGTCATATGCTACCAGTGGGAATTGACTGGAAAAGGTCCCTTATGAAGTGGGGTCTTAACATCCTCGGTTTGTTACAACTCAGTGCACAACATCTGAAACACCACAGGTGCTACAACTACATCTCCCTGCTAGGGTAAGAAATAGCAGATGATATTTGTGAGGGAAGGTGGGATGGGTTTCAAAGAGCTTTTTGCCGTGCTCTGAGTGCTGGTATCTTCTTCTCTGCAAGTGCAACATAGTCATAAAATACCTTGCATTAATTTAGTCAAGGTCTTGGCGCTAATGCTCTCAAGAGCAAAAAGTTTTTGTTACTTTCCCTGCATATTCTCCTTCCACTCCCCTCCTCAAAATCAAACCCTTTAGAACAACTAAGAAGATAACCAAGATAATAATTTATTTGACCTTATCAATATTCCTTTTCATCAAGTGCAAAGCAAAATATTTTTATCACAACAAAGTTCATTCCAATGCCGTATTTATTACTGTTCTCTCATCCAAATATAAATGCAGGCCTCTGAAAAAGAGCACATAACATCACACACATTCCAGCTGATTACATAAATACTGTAAGATTACTTAGTAAAAATGATTGCTTGTGGAAAACACTGTCAAGAAAGGGCTTGAGTTAGGGTCACCGTGCTTTAATGATACATGCTTTTTGTTAAGGAAAGTAAGAAGAAAGTTTGTGTGGAATTGTATCGGAACCGCTGTACGTTTATAACTTTTTTGAAATAGAACCTTTTATGAATTTCTCTAAAGTGAAATCAATAATCTTACAAAATAATCCATGATTTCAAAACTTCCTTTATTTTGCATCAGCCCTGTTACCTGTCCCATTAATATTGTCATCATAAAAGTATGACATAAGAAGAGTCATCCTGACTGAAATGAAGGTTACATCAAGCTAAGCAGCTCATCTGCACCAGTTGCCATTAACAGATGTCCGGGAAATCACAAGACCAAGATCATGGGGCAGATCCTCCTGGTTATCATGTTAAGGCACATACAAGATGAAGAGGTGATCTGAGACAGCCAGCATGGCTTCACCAAGGGCAGATCTTGCCTGACCAATCTGGTGGCCTTCTATGACGGAGTGATGGCATTGGTACATGGGGGAAGGGTGACGGATTTCATCTTCCTGGACTTCTGCAAAGCCTTTGACATGGTCCCTCACCACATCCTTCTCTCTAAATTGGAGAGGTATGGATTTGAAATGGACTGTTTGATGAATTAAGAATTGGTTGGCTGGACGTAGCCAAAGTGTTGTGATCAACAGTTTCTATGTCTGGGTGGAGGCTGGTCACAAGCAGTGTCCCCCAAGGGTTGGTAGTGGAATCAGCGCTCTTCAACATCAATGACATAGACGATGGCATCAAATGCACCCTCAGCAAGTTTGTGGATGACACCGAGCTGAGTGGTGCAGCAGATACACTGGAGGAAAGGGAAGCCATTCAGAGGGATCTGGACAGGCTGGAGATGTGGATCCATGAAAACCTAATGAGGTTCAAGGCCAAGTGCAGGGTGCTGTACTTGGGCTGGGACATTCCCAGGTATTTATAGAGACTGGGGGAAGATCTCCTTGAGAGCAGCCCTGTGGAGAAGGACTTGGGGGTCCTGGTAGTGAGAGGTTGGACATAAGCCAGCCATGTGCGCTTGCAACCTGGAAGGCCAACTAAATCCTGGGCTGCATTAAAAAAGGGGTGGCCAGCAGGGAGGGGGAGGTGATTGTCTCCCTCTACTCAGCTCTTGTGAGGCCCCATCTGGAGTACTGCATCCAGGCCTGGGGTCTCCAGCACAAGGAAGATACACAAGGAAGAACGGGTCCAGAGGAGGGCCACTGAGATGATCAGAGGGCTGAAGCACCTCTCCTCTGAAGAAAGGTTGAGGGAACTGGGCTTGTTCAGCTTGGAGAAGAGAAGGCTGTGGGGAGACCTCATTGTGGCCTTCCAGTACTTGAAGGGAGCATATAAACAGGAGGGGGAATGACTATTTACAAAAGTGGATAATGATAGGATAAGGGGGAATGGTTTTAAATTAAGATAGTGGAGGTTTAGATTAGATATTAGGAGGAAGATTTTCACGCAGAGGGTAGTGGCACACTGGAACAGGTTGCCTAGTGAGGTTGTGGATGGCCCATCCCTGGAGGCATTCAAGGCCAGGCTGGATGTGGTTCTGGGCAGCCTGATCTAGCGACCTGGTTGGTGACCCTGCCACAGCAAGGGGCTTGAAACTAGATGATCTTTGAGGTCCTTTTCAACCTAGGCCATTCTATGCTTCTATGATAAACATATTCTCCTGCCATGTCCCCGGAACTCTCCCACCTTCCACCCTACAGGGTCAGGACTTCCTGACCCTGGTATGGTTTTCTGAGTAATCTGCTGTCTTCTGAACATTAATCCCATCTTTCTATGATGGGATACAAACATTTTTTTGTCCTGTTTCCTCTGGGAAGGAACTTCACAGGCCCGCTACCTGCTGAGTGAAAAAACACCTCCTTTTGTTTGTATTAGACTTAATTCCTTTGATAGTCTGTAGGTTTTGCACTGAAATAATGTTGTCCTTTGTTCCAAGGGAGTCTGGTGATTCATTTTCCAAGTCTCTGCCATGGCACTTCCTGGCTGTTGTACAAGACCGTGTACCCATTTTAAGCAGACATACACACCAATATTGACTTTTTAGTTGGTTGCATGTTACATGTGCATGGCAACACTACACCCAGGACAAAAGCTTACAGCAGAGCAGAAGAAAATAAGGCATATTCAACATCTGCTTTATCTAGCACTTCTTCAGTGTCAGTATTGATGGGCTTGAGACACAGGGCAGAACTTACCTGTTCCCTGGGGCTCACATGAACCACCAGCAGTGCTGCTGTGCACTGGCATTGTGCTCCACTGATGCTGAAAGCAGTGCATATCCACCAGTCAGGAGTGTGCCCTTTGGTGTGTTCACGTGTTATGTTCAGCCTCAAAGACTCGCAGGAGACACAAAAGAGGACTGTCTTTTCTCCATCTGTTTTTACAGTAAGTAAAAACACTGAAACACTTTCTATTTTATTCCTTAAACTCCGTAATGAGTCTCTTTAATGAGACTAAAAGATAGAATGACAAACAGAAGTGAAAATGTTACATCCCCAGATGGCAGTAAAGTTCATTCAATTTGACCACCTGAGGCAGAAAAAGCAAAAGGTAAAGATGAATATATCAAAATATCAGTGCAACTCTCTTCAGCTTGGAGAAGCTGTTTGTGAGAGAGTGAAACAAAACTGCTCTAGTAGCAAAAACAGCAAAACCATTGCAAGCCAAGTGAAGATCATGCAAAGGAGAACTATGGCAAAAGATCAGCTCTGCTTAGAAGAGAGCTCACAACAGGATTAATGGAAAGAACTTTCACAGGAACATTGCACCAGATCTTTGGCTGTGGCAGATGATATGGGATGCTGATGTTGATATATCTGCTGCCTGTTTGTCCCTTACATTTTTCCCTACCTACCCTTGGTAGTATTTTATTATAAAGTAATTTTAATTTGCAGTGCAGGAGAGCAGAGCTTCCTGCACTGTGCCAGGCACTGTGCACACTGGCAGGCACATGCAGCCCCATCTTCACAGAGCATCTGATGCAAACGTAAGAGGCAGAAATAGCAAACTGGATGGGTAGACAACATGTGAAGCTTGTAAGGGCTGTTTCCCTGTGTCTTTCCCACAGTGAGTTTGACAGGAGCACTAAACATCATCAGATATTCACAAGAGCAGAAAGCCCCTGTGAGGTACTGGAGAAAGATGAGGAGAGGATCTTTATAGGTTGTAACAAACCTATGGTAGCTGTAGCCCAGGTGTGATGAGAGGGCTGGTTAGTCCTACCTTGCCTACTGGAGAGCTGTCTGCCACCAGTGCCAGTTTTGGGATCCTCACTCTTATGGGCTTTGCTGTGTCCTATTGCAATGGGTCCTCTGCCTGGCTGGGTCTAGTCCCAGAACCAATAAAACAATGTCTCAGCAGGGGAAGAGAGGCCACTTTGCAGAAATGCAAGAGAACAGTCAGGGTGCTCCGCAGAAGAGCTCCTGTCCTCTTTCTGGACAGAAAGGGTTTCTACTTACTGCACAGAGACACAGGCTTATCTTTATTGTAAAGGAAAAACACAAACACAAGTTTTGGCTCTAAGTACTAAAAAGGAGTCACTTTTCTGCTGGCCACCCCATGAAGCAAACAATGCCACATTTTGTCTTAAAAATAGGAAAAAAAAACCCTTTTTTGGGATGTCCTGATAAATGAGAACTTTGGATTTGAATGACCGGGGTAAAGATGGCTGTGGACACTCCTTTGCTGAAGGTTTGTGCAGATTGAATAGCCCACTGTGTTAGGCAGAGCCAAGGACATAACTGCACACAGTTTGACAACTAATCAACAGTTCATCACACCAATGCTGCTCCGCAGCAGCTGAACGCAGATCAGACGAGCTTGCAAACTGCCCACCAGCAATTGCTGAGTGATAACACATGCAGTTCCCCACATGTTTATGCAGATACTCAGATTTATCTGACAGTTTTATACCCAGAAGCATGATACTCAGTAATTAAAATTAAAAATGTTTTGACAGCCAAAACAAATGGCTATATAAATTAGAAAGCTGTAAAAAGCAGTGATACCCAAAAATAAAGATCCATAGATAAATCAGAATGCTGCAACAGAGAATGTTTTAACATAAGTGTGTTAATGTACAGCAGTTCTTAAATATAGGCTCAAGATTCTGACTGTAATTTTCCAGTAATAGCCAAGAGAAGCTGTGAGAGATTAAATGGAAAAAAATCTTCTTGCTAAAGAAGGGGTAGAGGAGAAAGAAAGTACATACATTTCCAACGGGAGTTAAATCTTACAGGGAGGTGGTGGGTTGGGGAGATGTGCTGCTGTTCAGGGTTTTCTGCTCACTGTCTTGTAAATAGGGTGGAGGTGAGTGTCACAGCATCGGGAGAGGGGGGCTGGAGGGTGCCTTTGCTGCGTATCTTCTGTAGATGGCAATAAGAACCAGTGAAGTCTCTTCATCTCCTGCTATGCTTGTGGAGTCACATATTGCTTATCTTGTGCCCACAAAAGGCAGAAACTTTCCTGGTTCTGGTTCCCACTTGTACAGTTCTGCATCAGAGAACAGATGAGGGCAATCTCCATTTAAAACAAAACAAAACACAAACAAAAACAAACAAAACAAAAACAAAAAACCCAAACCCACAACCCCACAGTGATTAAGCTGCAAATCTTTTAGACAAATCCCTTTTCCTTCGTTTCTCTGAAGGGCCTGCAGCTACTTGCCTCACCAAGAGAGCTGTGACCTAGCCCTGACCCTTTAAGCAGACCCCGTGGCTCAGTAATAGCTCTTAACAGGTCTTTTCTGCCACTGGTTTACAGCTGACATCAGTCACGCTGCCTGGGGTCCTCTGGGTGCAACTGCCCTCTGGGCTTGGTCAACAGCTTAGGAACAAGGAAGAGTCTGGGTTAAAAAAAAACATCTGCAAAGCTGAAAGCAGCATTAACAGCTGATTGAAAGAGTATTTTCTCCTGTTTCTGCCTCAACCACAGGAGAGAAAGGGCTTGGGATGAAAGGTGGGTTCAGGAAGGGGTGATAGGAGAAGACAGTGCAGCCCTCTTTTTCCAACGGGCTTTTACAGTTCTCCTGGGATCACCACACCTCTATCAGTCCTGCTGGATTTATCTAGGATTTTTGAGCGTACAATTCTGTCCAATGCCAATGGGAAGGAAAGTGAAGATACAATAACAAGCTTAGGTGTAGCCAGGTAGTTGGACAAGGAGAGTAGCAATAAAAGCATGACTATCTATGACTATCTAAGACACTATCCCCGCACACAGCTCTCTGAAACCTACCACATCCTTTCTTCAGATTGGCTGAGTTCACTAGGATGAATGTAGTCCGTCTCTGATTTCACCTCATTGGCATAACTCCAGGTGGCTTCAGTAGGGTGCCTTGATTTACTCTAGCCACTACTGAAAACAAAATCCATGGCAGGCTCTGGATATCAGAGATGTTTGTACTGAGCAGTAAGCCGAGTGAATAAATGACGGAATACTAAGACTGATTTTCATGGCTTAGTCTTTCTAATTATTGTGAGGATGCCTGCTCATGGGATAACTTTACCAAGAGGCAGGATAGGGCATATTTGACTCTTTCAGGAATAGAAAGTTCTGAATGCAGATCATACAAATGCTTTGAAGAAACATCATAAGCTGGGTGACACCAATTACCCCTCCGTTGGGAATGGAGCCGCAAAATGTCTTAAAACTGTATGGATTAACTTGGGTGTGTGAGCTGTTTTCTGTATATTTTTTCCTGCTTGTTGCCAGTACGTAGGAACTGACTGACCACTGTGCTAAATCCATTGGCATTAAGCTATAAATCCATAGCTCTAAATGGAGTTTTGTAGCTATAAATCTGCAGCAGTGCAATAAATACTTGGTCCTTTGAGCCCTGATAACATTACTTCTTCTCCTAGTAGTAGTTATGGTTATTTCTCCCCTTGTATCCTCAAAAGCTGAGGTTGCCAAGCAAATCTGTACCACCTTCTTTGTATTTGAGAGGTGATGCAGCAGTAGTTGTACGTGTCTCCTTAATGGTGAGGTTATTCCATATTGAATCATGGAATCATTGAATCACCAAGTTTGGAAAAGAGCTCTAAGATCATCCAGTACAACTGCCCACACATCACTAATATTTTCCACTAAACCACGTTCCTCAGAAGAAAATTTAAACGCTTCTTGAACACCCCCAGGAAGAGTGACTCCACCACCTCCCTGGGTGGTGGAAACGGAACAGCCCATTTCAGCACCTGACCACTCTCTCAGAGAAGAAGTATTTCCTGACATCCAACCTGAATCTCTCCTAGTTCAACTTGAGGCCATTGACTCTAGTTCTACCATTAACTGCATGGGAGAAGAGGCCAACCCGCACCTCATCATAACCTTCCTTCAGGTAGCTGTAAAGAACATCTGCTCACTGCAGTGATGAGCTCCAGAACCATCCCTTGATCGATTCTTCATTCGGACTGGTTGTGGTGATTGCCCTGGATTTGTTTTTCTGTCTTGCATATGAGGCTTTTAAACACCTCCAGTATTTTAGCTGTTCATGACAGGCACTTAAAAAAACAGAAGAGAACTTTCTAAATGAAATGCATCAACAAAACGTGACAGTTTGCAGCTTAATTGTGCTATAGAGAATATGCTTACCATGGCCTTTAGAAGATTCTTGTATGCAGCTCAAGGTCAAAAAGCCTTTTTAGTTCCTCCTATGGAGAGTTCTGAGGCCCATCATTTCAAGGGAGTGAGTCCAGTGCTGACAAAGCAGGCAGTGAAACTGAAGCTTTTTGCATCCTCGGGTAACCACTCAGCACTAAACTCCTCATGACAGTCTGCTCTGCCCACTCCTTACCAAGAAGCACACGTGGGAGGCAAATGTAAGTCCAATAAAAAGCCAGGGCAGTAAAATGATGTACTTGGCAGAGCACAGGAGGGATCATGACTTGGCACCTATCATAATCAGACTGCAGGGAAGAACAGAGAGAAACTTCTTGAATGCACTGATATTTTTAATATATTGCTTATATTCTTTTCTCCAAATGGTCCAAGGCTTAATGTATTCAGTCCTTTTTCTCTCTGAGGACTGTTTAGTGAGGAGGCCAGTGGAAACCAGATTCACAGGGCTGGAAGGAGGCTTAATTCAATTGTAGTCAACCTCCCAAGAGGATATTCTGAGTTTTAGGACACTGATGAGAAAATGTCCAAAATGATGTCCTTCTCATTTCTTTGTGTGGTTCTTCTTTTAGGTAGAGTCTATTCATACAACTGTTTTGGTGAAGCTTAGATGGAAACATGCTAGAGTAGAACATCTATCTTCCTGATCTTTGACTTCAAGATGTGTTGTCTCAGCTGATCCTGTTGAACACATGCTATTGGTCTTTATAAGAACAGAGAGACCACACCTAGAGGCATCAGAGTGAAAAGGATGCCACTATTTGATTTTACCTTCCCTTGACCAAGAAAAACAATTTCTGATAGTTTTTATGATTCCTTAGAGAGAAAACTGCATTGTGATCTCAAGTTGTGCTATCTGTTGTTTTCTTTGGTACTGCCTCTTGGTGATGAAGAGGTGCTATTCAATGGTAATGACTATTGTGGAGTACTTTTTAATTAACAAGGGTGTTGGCAATGGCTATAGGCAGATCTCACAATTGTCCCTTGCATTATGAAGCATGAAATCATTCTGTTTTTATGTCCAGTAATGGATCTCTCTAAATGGAAGATGTACAATTGAAACATCTGACAGTTTACCTGTGGTCAAACCTGCCAGTGGCTTCACATATTGAAATATTAGGAAATAGCTGAAATGAAAATTAATAAATCCTAGAGGATAAGGCAGGCAACCCCCTTCAGAACTAGACCTTGGTTTTCACATGAAGAGTTGTGACCTGTTTGTGCAAACCTTTTCTAACAGGCTCTTACCTGTTTGGGATGACCCTCTTTGACCATCATTTCTAATTTCAGGGACTCATTGCTTTGCCCTGCTTATAAAAAAGCCCCTTTCAAATATCCGCTTTCTTTAATTTCCAAGGAAAAGCATGTGAAGTTCATGTGGTCTTTACCAGCTAGGCTTAGATGCCATCAGATCTCCTGTTATAGGTTCAGAGAATCGTTATTTAAACCACTATTAAAATTATTTCAAGATTAAATTCTAAATGGAGAAGCATTAAAATGCATGATCTCCATCTGCATAATGCTCTTCCAGAAATGATTGTCCTCATTTACAAAGTGCTTCTACTTAGCAAAAGTTAAAAAAAAAAATAAAATAAAAGCAGCTAGTTTTTAATTCACTAGACAGGAATTCAGGGATATTCAGGGATTACTGAGTATGCACATATCCCAGAAGGTGAGAGACTGGCATTTTAGCCTTTATAAAATTAGTAATGGGCTGCTGATTCACTTGGCATTAACAAATGTTTACTTATAAGGATCCTCGATTAGTGAAAATAAAAAAAAGTGTTGAGTAGTAAATTATGTGAAATAGGCATATTGATAAATGAAATGAAATTAAACTTGCTACGATAAAAAAAAATTTAAAAAATCAGGCCTTTCTGTTATTGAATGGGTGATTGCTTCTATGTTACCATGGAAGCTCTTCCTTAACTCTGCTAGAAAAAAGAAAAAGGAGTTTCATGAATCTGTGATCTGACTTTTTTATTCTTTTTTCCTTTAAGTGCAGTTCTAAAAAGCATGTTCAATAACTTTAATAATTTAACTTTAAGCATGAAGAAATTAGCAGAAGAGATTCTGCAAAATACCACTGGAAGGAGTAACTATTTGTATGACAGTAGACAGCGCAGAGGTTAAGCTAACAATAACCTTGAAGACAGACCTCTCAGCAGTCTATTTGCCAAAGAATTCATCTGAAGATATGTTACCACAGTTGTCTTAATATGAGTAACATGATTTTCAGAAGTCTGAAATATCCACAGATCTCATGAGAACTAATGACAAGAGGAGTTGCTCAGTATTTCTGAAAATTGGGTCATTTCTAGTTAACTGCAACCACTGTGGAACCTCTATCCTCATGTCCAACAGGAACCTGAAACTCTAATATCCTACAGACTAACCAGTCTGTATACCATATTCACGGTATGTAAATTTTATTTCAGCTCTGTGAAAGCAGAGGTACACCTTGTAACTTCAACATATAGTTCAAAACCTCTTCCTTTAATCCAATGCAAACAGAATGCACAACTCTTGGCTCACCAATAAAGATCTTATGTCATTTGTGCCTGTGATCTCATGCTATCCCAAATGCTGAAGGGCTCAGGTCTAGAGAAAAACATTAGACCCAAAACTTTCAATTGGAAAACAGATTTTTTTTTTTTTTTGCCACAAATGTTGTAATTTCTTTTGTGCTGCTGCTGTATTCTATTAGGTTGTGGGGTTTATTGACTGTTTTGTTCTGTTTTGTTTTGTTTTGGAAAGGCAAACCACTACTGAGTCTGGTGTTAGGTTAGAGAGATGCCTTTCTCTGCTTGCTTCTCACCTGCAGAACAAGAACTTGGAAGAGGCTGCCTGGAGAGGTGGTGAATGTCCTTTCCCCAGAGGTATTCAAGGTCAGGCTGGATGGGGCTCTGAGCAACCTGGTTGAGCTGTAGGTGTTCTGCTCACTGCAGGAGAGTTGGACTACCTGACCTTTAAAGCCCTTCCAACTCAAACAATTCTATGATTCTATGATTCCATGCAGCAGGGAAGAGCGACTGGCTTTCAGAGTGACCGGCTCCTTGGACTTAAAGGGGAAGGAAAGGTCTTGGGGCTGGCTCAAGAAGAGGGGATGTTGAAGGGTCAAGAGAGGGCCCAGCTACTCGACTGAACTTCTAGAAAGATTTATTCGTGTTCTTCTAACTTTTCTCTGAAAACTCAGGGCAAAAAGGTGAACTATATGTGCTGCTATCCGTGCTGGAGAAGTCCCCTCAAGTGATGTGAGACTTCTTGTGGGGCACCAAAGCTGGTTCAGGCAAGGTGCAGCAACGCAGTGTCACAACAGCTCTCATCACGTGATCCTGGGATATTGCAAACTAGAACATGGAGACTACTGCACCTTGCTCATTAGAGCATGTATTCTCTTGCACCATAAAAGGAAAACATAAAATTATTTCTCTCCTAGACTGTTTGTGGGTGAAGACAAAGAGCAGTTTCTCTGTTATTCTTCCTTCTGTCACCCAGTCTTGAAGATGGAACACTAAAGCATGGGTTAAGTTACCCCAGTCCTGTTACAAAAAAAAAGCAACCCTCAAGCAATTCTCTGTCCTGCTTCAAAGTTCAGCACTACCCAAAAAACCAAAACACCTTGGTCCTAGCATGGTCACCTGGGAAGAATACAGGGATGTCATCCAGACTTGCAGGTGAGGGATCAGGAAAGCCAAGGCACAGGCAGAACTGAACCTGGTGACGGATGTTAAAAAAATATGAAGACATTCTACAGGTACATTGGCCAGAAGAGATAGGCCAAAGCAAGTGTACCTCCTTTGGTAAATGTAAAAGGAGAGCTGGCTTCAATGGATGAAGAGAAAGCTAAAGTACTGAATGAGTTCTTTGCCTCGGTCTTCACTGGCAGCCAGGATTCTAATATTTCTCACGTCCCTGAGCCCTGCATCCCTAAACCTCTAGGTGGGACTGGGAGAGTAAATTCCCCCCCACAGTAAGGGCAGAGCAAGTCCGAGACCGCCTCATGAGACTGAATGGGTACAGGTCTATGGAGCTGGATGGTGTGCATCCCAGGGTTTTGAAGGAGCTGGCTGAGGTGGTTGCTGAGTCACTCTTCATCATATTTGAAAAGCTGTGTCTGCCAGGTGAGGTCCCAGATGACTGGAGGAAGGATCACGTCACTCCCATTTACAAGAAAGGGAAAAAGGAGGGCTGGTGAGTCTCACCTCTGTGCCTGGGAATCACAGAATGGCCAGGGTTGGAAGGGACCTCAAGGATCACGAACATCCAATCCCCCTGCCACATGCAGGCCACCAACCTCCCCATTTAATACTAGACCAGATTGTCCAGGGCCCCATCCAATCTGGCCTTGAATACCTCTAGGGATGGGGCATCCACATCCTCTCTGGGCAGCCTGTTCCAGCACCTCACCACTCTCATAGTAAAGAACTTAATCATGGAAAATCATGGAATAGACATGCTCCTGGATGATATCATGAGGAATGAGCGTGTGATCCAAGACAGCCAGCACGGCCTCACCAGGGGAAGGTTATGCCTAACCAATCTGGTGGACTTCTATGATGGGGAGACAACACTGGTGGACAAAGGAAAGGCGAATGATGTCATTTACCTGGACATGTGCAAGGCCTTTGACGTGGTCCCCCACCACATCCTTAACTCCAAATTGGTGGGAAATGGATTTGATGGGTGAAGCACTTGGTGAATAAGGAATTGGTTGAAAGGCTGTAGACAAAGGGTGGTGATTAATGATCCTATGTCCAGGTGGAGGCTAGTAACTAGCGTTGTCCCCAAGGGGTCTGTCCTGGGAACAGTGCTCTTTAACATATTTATCAATTATATCAATGATGGAATCGAGTGCACCCTCAGCAAGTTCGTTGATGACACGAAGTTGAGTGGTGTGGTTGGCACAATGGAAGGAAGGGATGCCATTCAGAGGGACCTCAACAGACTTGAAAGGTGGGCCTGGGTGAACCTAATGAGGTTCAACGTAACAAAGTGAAAGGTTTTGCATTTGTGCCGGAGGAATCCCAGGCATCCATACAGACTGGAAGGAGCAGTCCCTGAGAGCAGCCCTGCAGAGACGGACCTGATGGATGAAAAACTGAACATGAGCCAGCAGTGTGTTCCTACAGCTCAGAAAGCAAATGGTATCCTGGGATCCATCAAAAGAGGGGTGGCCAGCACAGATGGAAGTGATTGTCCCTCTCTACTCTGCCCTCGTGAGGCCCCATCTGGAGTACTGTGTCCAGGTCTGGAGCCCCCAGTACAAGAAAGACAGAGAGCTGCTGGAGAGGGTCCAGAGGAGGGTCACAAAGATGATCAGAGGGCTGGAGCACCTCCCCTACAAAGACAGGCTGAGGGAGCTGGGCTTGTTCAGCCTGGAGA
>JAOWBP010050874.1:0-17491 GCA_028571105.1 Tragopan temminckii | reverse complement strand
GGGGGGGGCTATTTTTAAATGTTGCCTTTCGTGAAATCTCTAGTTTTCGTTCAAGCTGCGTCAAGTGGCATAATAAAGTTGCTGCAGACATGAGAGGTTGTAGCAATTTCCCCCAGCTTTTCTTTTCCTTTGTATAGCAGCCCTGGGCGCTGTTAGTTGTGCTCATTTTGTAGCAAATCTTCTTGCAGTGGGAGGGAAATGGTGGGAGAGCACTTGTGGAACGAGAAAATTAAAATAACAATGGAGTCGTGTGGGGAGGTGCAACCTTCTGCCACTGACTCAGCACGCTTGCCTACATGTGGGTGATGGTCCATATGACTTGCACTGACCTAGTTGACTCAATCAAAGAACCTGAAATAAAACGTTAAGACCAACTTGGAAACTTCAAAGTACATTAAAAATCTCTACCAAGTTCTTGTGCACATTGAGTTGGAAAAGAAAGAAAATAAATATAGAAGCAGGATGCGAAAGAAGAGGAGTTGGAGAGAGAATTGTGGAATAATTAAGCAATGCAGCTTAGTATTTCTGATTTAATAAACAGACAGATTTGTCCCTGGTTAGAACTCATAGCTTCAGCATAGTGAAAATGTGTGAAAATTTTCACCAAGGAAGTTCTTCAATTGCCAGTGTTTAAGGCAACTGAAGAAGAAAATATGGGGTGACGTATACTTCTCCACAGCAGCTGTCAGCAGAAGGAGATTCGGAAGGGCACCAGGTATGTTTGGACAGTCAAGAGGGAACATGATATAAATAAAAGGCAATGAGAGAGCACATTAAAGAAGAACTCCTGTGACACTTTAAAAAATATGTTGCTGGAAAGCATCAGGAGACGAGGGCATTTGGGGATAGCCTATCTTATCCTGCCTCCCTTAGCATCCTGCTCTTTCCCTGGTTTTGTGCTTTCAGTCTCGCTCCTCTCTATCTATCCTCTTCCTCCATCAGAGAATTTGCCCAGGGTGGTGGTGGAGTCACCATCTCTAGAGGTATTCAAGACTGATGGAAATGTGGCACTGAGGGACATAGTTAGTGGGCATGGTTGGTGGTTGGACTAGATGAACTCAGAGGTCTTTTCCACCCTTAATGATTCTATGATTCTATAATTCATTATGTTGGTCTGACCTTAGCAGGAGGTGCAAAGAAAGGCTAGGAAGGGATTTTGGGGGGGCTCTATAACACCAGATATTTAGCTGCTTCCTGCAGTCCAGGGAAACCTGCAGTTCAGTGCACTACAAGAAACCTAACCTGAGCTGTGAAAAAAAGATGTAAATAAAACTGCCCCAAGTGGGATGTTTGGCCAAGAACAGTGTGGGTTGATATGGCTGTGCTCAGTAGTGCTGGCAGGGTGGTGCTTCCCCAGTTGTCCCTTATGTGCATGTTTGGGGTAGGGGGGAAGAGGGAGGAAGAAAGGAAGGGGGCACAGCAATAGCCCTTATTTCAGCTCTTTTCCTAACATGTTGTAGCTTACCCGAAGAAAAATATTTGAAGAAGCAAACACTGTAAACACCTGCCTGATTCCTTGTTTGGAGAGAAGGTGTAAAGGAGGATGTGGAATGTGTGGGAAAGGAAAGGAAAAAGAAAGGAGAAGGAAAGACATCAGTATGCCTATATTAGCAGGAGTTTAAAGAAACAGATTTGTGTTAAATACAAAAGTAAACTGAGGAGGGAAAAATGAACCTGTAATCAAATTTAGACTATTTAGCTGCACTTAGAGCTGAGGCTTGGACATCTGAAAGCACGAAGAAAAGGTTTGTGCTGAGTTACATTCGGATGGTTTTTATTGCAGCTACCAGGATTAAATGTTACCTTTTTTCCTTTCTTTTTCTTTTTCTTTTTAATAAAAAAGAGAAACATTGTGGAAATTACTAGGCTTCTAAGGAAGTGCAGCTAGTGTAATACACTAAGTTATCAGCAGATTGCATGCTTTGATTTTGTCTGAATAAGTTAGGTGCATGAAAAAAATCATTGCGATTTACAGATTTCTCCACAGTTTGCCTGTTTTATAAGGTTGACTCATTCACAGAAGATTAGATTGGTTTGGAATAATCTCCCTGGGAAAAAAAAAAAAAAAAAAAAGTTCCATCTTTAAATGGTTTCTCTTTGAAAGCAACAGTGTATAATGCACAAGCTGGGACTAAACGAGCTGTTCATTCTGAGTATGCCTCAAGTAAGTGTATCCTTTAGTTCTGTTGATGAAAGACTCAAAACAGAATATTTCTCTTCATACTACTTATTGTTAAGCTTCCCTCTTTTGCAAGTGTGTTTCAGACTTGATTTTGCTTTACTGGGATGGCTGCCGTGAAGGAGCATTTGATATCTAAAGCTCTAAATCGGCCTTTCAAGGGTTAGGCTATTGTTTTTGTTCTGCAAATGGAGAACAGTACATTTAAATCTGACTCAATATTCTATAAAATTCATACTCTTTCTTCTTCTGCTTTCCCATAAAAATTGATTATTAGTACATACATGTACTACAGATTTCTACAGGTCCTGATATCTGTCTATCCATTCCTTGTCTTCCATCCTCACTTACTTTGCTCCTCACTAAACTGGATTGCCAACCAGTTACATTTATTTCACAATTTTTCTACAGTTACAACGGCTGATTCCTGGACAAACACCCCAGAGTATCAACAGGGGACCTCCAGGACTAAATGAACTGCTTAACATATGCCTGAGAGCTCAGATCTTGCCAATTACCATCCTGAAAAGATCTCCGGAGGGTTTTCAAATCACCAACAAGTTCCATTCTCTCTCATCCTGCTTTTAATGTCATCCTTCTTGGAGACATCTTCATTGGCTACAAAAATACACATGTTCTATTTCTATAAAGAGGATCCTTCCACTAGGTCTCTTCTTGTCTGTATGGCATGACAGAAAAGGCATTTGTATTTCACTCTGAATTTGACAGAATTTTTGAAGGATGTTGTTGGTGTTTTTTTTCTAATACACTATCACAGAAATTACAATACATTCCTTTTACTGCTGCTTACAAACAGGCTTCTGATGAAATCAAATTAAAACCCTCTAGCTGACTTAAGAAAATCAGGATTTAGAGAAAAGTGGTTTGTATAGAGACAGTCTTGAGATAAAAAGATTCCTGCTCAGTATCTAGAACCTTTGGCAATGTTATAGTCTGGATCCAGAAACAGTACATTTGCAGTCTAAATCCTGGGACATCACAGGGCAATTGTGGCAAATTCAAATTCAAAGGACTTCTCAGAAGTCAAGGCAGACTGACCTGGTCTGGGTAATAATTGCCTCTACCCCATGGTGACTTTTAATCTAAATATTCAAGTAGATGCATAATAACGCCAGCTTAAAAGCACCATGTCCTTATTATCTTTCAAATGAAAAAAAACTTGTGAGACATTTTTCTGAGATGAGACTCACCCTTTGTGCTGGAAGGTGAGAGCTGACCTCTGGAAGCTAGAATCTTCGCTCACATAACATGCATATTGTATTTGCCCGCGAACAGGTTTTCCCTATTTGAAAAAAAATCTTTTGTATCTCAGTATTTTCTGCATTTATAAAGTTCTTTTGTTAATGATAAAGCTGCAGCAAGGGTTCACATACTCTCAGAGTAAACACTCTGTGCAAGTCAGGACCAGAGGTGTACGCTTCTATGAAGCTGCCCTCTTCAGTTTTCACTTTATCAAATAAATTAAAGGTGCTTCATCTATACTTATAAGTACATCATTACTTCTAAGTGCCATATTATTATTATCGAAGTGTTCTTACATCGTCAGAGAAAGACCTTGACATGCTGTAAATAACTGCCTCTTGCTTTGATACTGCATAGACTCCCGCAATTGTGCCTATTGTCTGCAGGCATTATGGATGCCTAATATGAAAGAACTGGAGAGCTCACACTCAAAATGAATGGATATACATTCTCTTTCTATTCAACCTAAGTCTCTACCTCAGGGAATGTCTGATACATCATCTTGGGCTTTGGGACTGAAAAGGCTGAAAGGGAAAAGAAAAAAATATACACTGACTCTTTCAGAGCTTATTTTTCTTCATCACCCTTCAGGAAATGAAGGAAAGGTGGAGTATTATGGAAGCAGCAGGGGCTGAACTTCAACAGCTTCATAGGTACAGGGCAGGTGGTTAATTATTTGCTTACATGAAACTTTTTGGTCGCTAACCTTGTACTAAATACTTATAAGAATCCTGATAGCTGCTATCCTGTTCTGGCCAAGGCAGTCTGCAGAAAAGCCTTCAAATATCACAGTAATATAGTATTTGAGTGTCCAGTACCAGGGAAATGAGCAAACAAAAATCATAAATATAGATAAGGAAAAAATCCACTAAAACGGATGACTCAGCAGTGGGTCAAATTGCCAAAACATATTAAAGACCAAATTTGAACCTGTGGATTGAGCACCTATAACTCTGGGAAGACAAAATCTGCAACAGTAGAAGAGAGAGTGTTCACAGTTGCAAGTATCTGGCTGGAGAACAAAATAAATAACAAACAGATCCATAACCTTACCACCTTATCACCTTTCAGAAAGGCTGAAAATCTTCGTTGGCCACAGAGCTTCTTCCTAGCATTGAAACATACATTTGCTCACAAGCCTGCCGCCAGAGGCGTGATAAAGCCTGCAAGAACCTTTATTGAGTTGCAAGTTGTTTGCAAATCATTTGGAAATGGGAGAGAACAGTGACAGTGTAAAGTCCCTAGAAAGAGTTTGTGTCCCGGCAACAGTGAGTAGTGAGTTCAGCTGTAAATTACAGTGGAATTATTTTCCAGATATTGAAGAATTGGACATATCTACAAAGTAATAAAAAATTCTTGCAACTGTTTCTTTCACCAATATCTCTATCTACCTCTTCCTAGAAATGGATGCTTTTCTGTAACCGTCCCTGTGATTGTAGCCTCCATATAAACCAGCCATTAACAGAGAAAAAGACTGAATATGTCAGCAATGATGGACATGTATAAAACAGCCCAGCTAGCTCTATATACAAAGCCATCCCTTCACAACATCAAGAAAAGTTTAGATGTACAACTGGCAAGAACAGAAAGACAAACGCATATATAGAAAATATGAAAGAAATTATTTGGAGTGACTTCTAGCCACCAGCTTTGGAAAAATTTTCTAGTAAAAACAATTACTGGCAAAGCTTCCTGGCAATTAGTTTCCTAATAAATCCTGATACACGGAAGAAGGGAATCGTGCAACTTCACTGCTTGTGAGCAGAGCCTGCTGATGACATGCAGGGAACCTTCCAGTGCTGCATCCTGATTTGCAACTAAGTTTGTTTCTGGCTGGACAGCAGAGCCAACCCAAGGCTCAAAACATGAGCTGATTCAGGTCTTCCTTCTTTATCAAACAGTGATTGCAGAATCTTTGCTGTTGCTGAGATATTAGCCAGAAAACAAACCCTGTTAAGAAGAAGAAAAACCTCACTGTGTTCACTTATCTTTTACTTTCTGTTTCTGTGGATCAAATCTACTCTGAGAACCTCCCCCATGTAAATATTTTTATTAGATCATATAGTAGACTGAAATGAAATTAACATAATGAATTTAATTCCTGTGTACTGAGCTTCAAATGCTATGCCCATCACAGTGGTGGCTAAATAGTTTGCTGAGTTACAAGCTAGAAATCACCATCAAAAACGCTGATGTTCAACCATTGCACCAAAGGAGACTGGCAGTTTGTTATGAAGACTGCCTGATTGAGGTCATTAGAATTTTGTAGTTCTCCTAGTTGTTAACATAGGAAAAAAAAAGTATTTTTATGTAAAGAGAAAATGAAAATACATAATATAAATAGAATAGCCAGAAATGGTTACACCATACAGAAAATTATCCTCTTCAGAATTATATTGATGACACTAAATAAAAATATCTAAAATATTTCCTTCTTCAGATATTAAGGTTTAATTCCATACATTAATGAGGTACAAATCCATGTTTTAATAACTTCCTGTGCAGTGTCTACTAGGGTGTTTTGTTTGATTTGGTTTTGTTTTCTAGATGAGGTACACTGCAACCCTCTGCATGGCCTACATATGTCTTTGGAAAATAATTTAAAATTTCAACGGCAATGCTCATTATATGATCACCACCATCTAGGCAATGACATTAGTTGCCATAGTAACCTCGGGTTGCATCATTAAGAATTTTTAACTTTGACAGGTGGGAATCATAGCTTAAAACACTGGGAGAAGATCTTGAGAGAGGTGTACAATGCAATGACGAGGCTGTGCTCTCTGTTGTACCAGGTCTGGCTGGGGAAACAATAGAGGGAACTGATGGCATGGATGTAGCAAAAGGCTTCACTGCTTTCCTCCTGGATGGTTGAACCTAAAGGGAAGACTGTTCTCCAGTTTTCTTATTTCTCTCTTCCTCTAGTCCTGCATGTATATGCCTAAGTAAGAGTGATTACCAGTGATCGCCGTTTTGCTTTTTTAGACAAGTTAGAAATGCACATGGCTGGAGAATGACAACTGGCTTTTCTGAAAATGATGTTTTCAGGAGCTTGGTTATTCTGGGCCCTAGTTTGTTTGCACTGCAGTGCTGAGTTTGCTGTGCTGATTCTGATTACTAATGTATTATGCTCACAGTAACCAGGGCATTTACACCGCGGCCTTTGTTATTCCGTACGGTAGCCTTGTAAGTGCCGAGAATATCCCACGACTTCTGTTTACGTTATGTCAATACCTTCTCTCTGTTAAATCCCTTCGGAGTCATTAAATTGAATAAAATATTCACATGGGCTTTCACAAGTACTTTCTGTCTAATTTAAAAGTGATCAAACCCAAAATTTTCCCAAGTATGAGTGATTTCTGTTTTGTAAGACATATTCCCATTTGGTCCCTCCTTCTGTAACCCTGTCTTTCCCAGTGGATTCATGACGAAAAAGAGAACGATGAGATCAGAGCCAGAGGAAATTGAATGAGGAGTTTGTGTAGCAGTGTTCAGACCACTGTGCCACTCAGTTCCTCTGGCTTTTTTGCCTCAAAACTCAGTAGCTGATGCTAAGACTGGATTTGGAACAGAATGTTGGAACATGAGCATTTGCCCTGGAAATTTGTCTGTAAACTCCCAAAGACAAATGCAACAGTTCCATGTTTTTATTCTTTAGTAATTTTACAAGTGCAAATGCAATTATATTTGAATGCTATACACATGAAGCAAAATTCAAGTTCCAGACACAATTTTTGGGTGAAGTGTGAACAGTCCTATAGTTCCACAGGAGATGTCATGCAGAACCTACTTTGTTTCTTCTTTCCCTTTTTTTTTTTTTTTTTAATTTGTTATAGTTTTCATTTTTTTACTTTTCTTTCTATCTCTTTTCCAAATCATAGAATCATAGAATCTTAGAATCCTTAGAGTTGGGAGGGTCCTCTGAAGGCCAACTAGTCCAACTTCCCTGCAATGAAAAGGGACATCCACACCTAGATCTGTTTGCTAAAAGCCTGATACAGTCGCTCCTTGACAGTTTCCAGGGACAGGGCATCAACCACGTTACTGGGCAACCTGTTCCAGTGCATCACCATCCTCACTGGAAAAGACTTTTTCCTTATATCCAATCTAAATTTACCCTCTTTAAACTTGAAGCCATTTCCCCTTGTTCTATCACCACAGACCCTGCTAAAGACTCTGTCCCCTTCTTTCCTGTAGTTCCCCTTTAGATACTGAAAGGCCATTATCAGGTCTTTCAGCCTGTCCTTGTAGGAAAGGTATTCCACCCCTTGGATCATTTTTGTGGCCCTTCTCTGGATGCACTCCAATGGATCTGTGTCTCTCCTATACTGAACGTTCCACATCTGGATGCAGTACTCCAAGTGAGGCCTCATCAGTGCAGAGTAGAGGGGCAGAATCACCTCCCACGACTTGCTGACCACACTGCTTTTGATGCAGCTCAGGGTATGGTTGGTTTTCTGGGTTGCAAGGACACATTTCTGGCTCTTGTCCTGCTTCCCATCCACCAGTACCCCCAGGCCTTTTCCGACAGGGCTGCACTGAACCTTTTCATCCTCCAGCTTGTATTGGTGGATAAGGGTTGCCTCAACCCAGGTGCAAGATCTTCCATTTGGATTTGTTGAACTTCATGATGTTCACCTGGGCCCACTGCTCAAGCCTTGGCTTCAATTGAACCATGTTCATGTACTTTTACCAACTCCCATAAATCCTGGACACTTTTGCTAAAGGTTTATGACAAAAGACACTCTCCTGAGGTTCCTACATATTTCCTCTAAACATTACCAGTCATTTCTGGTGCAACAAAGCTGAAGTCACACTTTATTTTGATGCTTTAGGAATACAAAATGCAAGTTTTCACCCATGATTTATCACTAATTTGGGGTATAAGAATCTAAATGGGACATTAGACAAGCATATTAGAGCAAAGCCTACATGTTATGAAATGGCTATTAGAGATTACCTTTAAAAATATATTTTACAGAAGATATGCTCATCTTGTTGAATAATCATTGGCTGTACCTCTGTGTTAAATTTATTAGCATATCTACAAGATGCAAGTACATTTTCATTATAGAAAAATGTACTGGATGGCTATTTTCAAATTAAGAATAATCACATGGTGAGATATATTAAGCAAAATGGAATTGATAGTAGCACTGATGTGTCACATACACTGCTATTGGATTTTGCATTAGAAACTGTATTTCTTTGCTGTTATTATTTTAAACACACTAAATTGGCTCACAAGCATACGCATTTCTATGAATCCTAACACAAGAAAAAGATTTCTGCAGTCAGAATTCTTGATTTTGGGATAGTTGCAAATAAACTATACACAGTTGAATCAGAAAATCAAGAATTTCGTGCTGTTCGTGCCAGACAAATATTTATTGTGACTCAAGACACAAATGTGCAAGTTCACTATAATACTTGAGGACTTAGATTGAATTGTTCAAATTAAGGGCTAAAGAATGAAACAATTCTATCAATGAACAAACTACTCTGTTGTTAGTCCTGCCTAAAGTTTGCAATGGAAGTGCGATATATGGAATGAGGATGTGTTTCTCCTCAGGTTCTTCTTCAAAACTCTACCTGTTCGTGGAATAAAGATCATGAAGAATGGCCATGTCAGTGTCTCTTGTCGCAGTCCAGCAATCCCATAGCCTATGTACAGTGCCTTTCCAAGTCCCTCAGACCTATTAAGGGGATGGCGTGACACATACAGCGCTGCCCAGCACATGGATCACAACATCGTATCCAAGGACCAGTGTAAAAGTGATCCTTGAGTAGGGCATTCTCTACATCACCTCGTGTGTAGACATAAGTCCTCTGGATCCACGTCTTCAACAGCCTGGTCATGGGGTTTCTCTATGTGTTAAAATCATCTTAGAAGCCAAGGCAAGAACATGGCCTGTCTGGTCCCTTTGAGCAACTAGCCCAAGAACATAGCATAAAAGAACTAATAGCTGCATTTTCATACAGGAGACAGGAGGTTCCAGATGGGTTTAGTAAGCACATCCTTTTTTATATGTCAGAATCATACCTACGATGAGGAGATGCAAGCAGCAGTGTCTGCTTTCCACCATCGCATCAATGCTTTCTGTTCATTTTCAGCTTTCTTATAAGGCAGTAAATCCTTGAAAAAGAGTGGGCTACACCTCAGAGTTAGCCCCCTGACAGTAATTTCTCTCCCTTACTCTTTGCCTTTGACAACAAAATACCAGCAGCAAGATAGGGGTCGGTTTTGGTGGGAGGGGGTTGGATACTAGATAATGCATATGTGAGCGGTAATTCGGAAGAGCGCTAAGAACTGTCCATCAGTATTACTGCATCCCTTCCAGCACACTCTACATGTTTTCTCTTACTTCATATTGAAGAGATATTTATTTGGTGTTTGCACAGCACCTAGCATTATGGGAGCTCACCTCATGGAATATGACCCTAGGCCCATGAGCACGTAACTCAAGGAGGAATCAATCCGCTGGTGCAGGCACAGCAATATCACCTGCAGCATTTCCATTACCATGTCCAGACAGGCTGAAGGCACTTCAGCTAGAAGGACTCTCTACTTGTCTGCTATATAATGGCTATCATGACATTTCCTATACTGGTGTCAAGCTGATCTTCTAGGTATCAGGAAAAGTCCTTGAACTGACTGAGAGCTATCAAAGGACACCTTGAGGGAAGTGACAATGCATCCGACTCCTCATGGGCTCTGTGGTTACTGAGATAACACTGCATACAGGATAGCAGCTGGAAGCAAGCAATACTGGCAGTTCATATGTGCAGCTCACCTGACACCAGAAATGTCAATGTCACTAAGAGGAAGAAGGGCATGAGATACTGCAAAAGACAGAAGCATCACACACACATCTGCCATGGCGGACATGAATGCCATCATCATGCAGAGTGACCTTGAGAGCAAGGAGTATGAATTGCAAGGTGACCCTTGCAATTAGGCTGAGAACCACCAAGCTCTTGTAGGGGAACATCGCATGTAGCTGTGTCATCAGTGCTGTGGCACAAAGGGTATAATTGAGCATGATGTTCTGAAATTCTGAGATGATAGTTGGGGTGATGTGAATGATGGAGGAGAACAATAGCTTCTCAGACCATTTTTTTTCCCAATGCCAAAGTCGCACCGTGGACAGTCTTGCCAGAGGAAATCACTGGGAGTGATCCAACAAAAGAAGATCAAGATACCAGTGGCAGCTGAGTCCTCTAAATGGACGTGGGGTTGAGCTTGACATTAGAACTGGAGAAATCATTTAACACTCTACTGCAGAAGAACAGAATAAAAAATATGGTGGTGAGAGAACAGATGACACCTGAGGTGTATGACTGACCCTACTAGATGCAGGCATTCCTGAGGCCATTTCAGGTTGTCCTGAGCAGGAGAGCACTTGTACTTGGCTCTGCCTTGGAAAGACAGTTCAGTTCTCAGACAATTTTTTTAGTCCGTTAATGAAAATGCTTTCATAGGGTGCAAAAAGTACAAGGCAACAGGACATAATAACACGTATTAGCAGTCTCTGATATTAATAGTACGGATTGTCACATGATATGACAGTGATTAAAGTGGGAATGGATGGAGGTCTCCCTTTCTTCTGGGAGGCACTGTTCCCCTTTGCAAACAGAAAATAAACACAGCCCTTCCAGAGCATAAATGCCAATAACTGTGAAATTTTGATTAAATAATAGATATGTGTTCAGAAGCACTTTTTATAGTATGTGATTAAGAAAGATAACTAGACATCCTTACAGCTATAATGATAATAATTACCACAACACATAAAGTGTAGAATATGACACTGGAAAGGCCACTATTAACCTTTCCAAGGGTTATTTTTTGGTGCGTTTTTGACACTATGGACAGCAGTGTTCAGAGAACTAAATAAAACTGTAGACGTGACAGCTCTTTCCAGCCGTTCTCTGGTATATAAAGAGGAGGCGCAGAGAGGAATGAAATACCTTCTATTCAAAACAGATGTTTGTTTAATATCAAACATCTGGGTTGTCCTAGAAAAACTGTTCTGCTAAGATTTCTGCAAGCACTGGTAATTCAGAAAACTGACAACAGAGCTTCCCTGTTTAAAATTAGGCTATAAATATCAGCTCCATACCCCAGACCGAAGGCTTTTTCTTACTACTAGCAAGCAAATTTCATATCTCTAAAGTGTGATACCACATTGTCCAGCAGATCACATACATTATCAGATAACACTAATCTGTGAATTCCACATTATGACACTTCTGTGCCTTGAAGCTCTGGTGGAGAATTACAGACCATACACAATTTATCATAAAAACTCAACGGCTATTTTATCTCCTACCAGAATTACTTAATATGGAAGGGCTGGGTAGGTAGGTAGGGAAAGGCAGAAAAGATTGGCTGTGGTGGCACGAGGTTCTTCAGTAACAAAAGAAAGAATGAGTAAATTCAAGGAGTATAAACACAATTCAAAGCAGAACACATAAATGCACGGAATAGCCAATATTGGTCCTGTGACTGGAAAAGAGATGCCAGCTCTGAAGCTTTGTAATCCACCTGTAATAGAAGCTGACCTCTGTAAATCAGTCAAGCTTGCAAACATGCCACCAATGTTCAGTTCTGCTTTTTACGTGATAAAAAACTCCCTATTAGTCAAAGTCTTCACAGCTGCAAAAATCATTTTGTATGAGGCAAGAGGACGCCATTATTTTAAATAATGGCATTGTGATGTGATAGATTGTGTGAAAGAAGGTTGTAAATTCTGGGTCAGTCCTCTCTGCTGTGTCCTGCAAATAACATAAGCAATCCTATAGTCCAGGCTGTTCAGGATAGTGCTTTTAAAACACATCAATTAAATCAAATTGAAGCAAATTCAGCCAAGCCAAGATTTTTTCAACAATTTATTATAGAAAACACAATTAGCTGGAGGCATTTGGAGGAGTTTTGCAAAATCAAAGGCTGCACTGTAACTGAGAGTAAGTTTTCAAGCCGTCAACTCATTAATAGCAGAAAATAGATGTGCTGCTGCAAGGCACCAAATCAGAAGTGAAAATATGGAACTTGTTACTGTGACATCAAGAACAGAGTGAAATGATAGAATATTTTTGTGCTGGCATCACCTGTGCTCTAACTTTATCCTTAGAATTGAAACTCAGATTCCCTGTATCCAAAATTATTGGACTTTGGGGCAGATTAAGCAGCTAATGGGTAGAGTTTTGCAGTTCAGGTCTCTTTTGGCAACAGCGTTATCCTAATTTTTCAGGATTATTTTCCCAACTCTCATTTCCCACTCACTTTCACTACCCTCTCTTAAAATCTCACTGTCTGCACTGTGCTGGATGTATCAAAAATAGCTATTACTAGAATAAGTGCATGGTAGCCAAAGGCAGGCCAGAAGAAAGAAACCTACTGCTCTTACCCATACCACCCTGAGAACCGTGTACTCTGGCATCACGACTCCTCTGTGAAAAGAGTTGAGAGTTCAGCCTACAATAGTTGCTGAAAGGAGTAAATAGCAGAGGCAGCAAAATGTTCTTTAACCAGCAGAGCAGGGCCTGACATTCTCTGCAGGAGAGAGTAGCTGCATAGGCACAAAGGAAAAGCAATTTTGCATTACACTTCTGTGGTTAGCAGGGACTGAAACCACCATTTCCATAAGAGTGTAAGAGTGCCCCAAATATCCACAGTCCCTAAACTTTTGTCCTAACAAGAAGAAAACTGAATCACAATAGAGCCATTAGTACGCACACAGAAACATAACAGAAATCCATCCCTGCCCACTGCAGAATTCATATTAATGGATGTCATGAGTTTCTTTGACATGTCGAAATCCATTTGAAGTGAATGCTGTCACAAATTCAAAGTAGGCTTCAGCTGGATATTCAAAACACACTTCATGGTAAAGAATCATCTTTCAACTTGTGCATATACAAGAGTCCCTACTGATGCATGTTGTTTGTAAACTCAAGTTAAAAACACCCCTTGTGTTCCACATGCAGAACAGTTTTCTGTTACAGGTTGATTCACATGTCTGAGTCCATAGCTCACTTCCTCAACAGTCGCAACTCAGCCCCAAATATACCCCAATAGGACAAAATGGGGTATTTCTCCTACCAATGGACTTACTTGGTAGGATACTCGGTAAGGTATACTTACTTCTGCCATGTGTGCAAGGATTCTATCATCACCAGTTTGGGCTTCTCCAGGATTCTGTCTCTAACACAGTCTAGTTTCAGGTTGTCTGATCTGATCCCATTAAAGCAGCTCCTTGTTATCACCCAAGGCCTTACAGTTACACATGGAATGAGTATGAAACAGGTAAAGATAGAAAGATCTGAAAATACACAGATGACTATATATAGGAACAGTTATTTTGATGAGTGGATCAGTAAATTGTTAAATTAATCCTATCACAATGCAGGGGAGAGAACTATATTAACCTTTAAATGTCCCGCTGAAAGAAGAGATGCTATACAATGCATTAGGGGTGAGGAAAATGATGAATGAAGTAACTTACCAAACAAACACACCGATCATTCATTTTTTCAAATATAGAGTGATAGTGATGATCGTACTTTGTGCTTACGAAATGCACCTCACCAAATCATGTGCATCTCTTTACAGAAATACATCACAGACAACTTTCAGAAAACACAAATTACATTCAGAAGCCATATGAAGTAAGTTTCTGATGAAGATTAATCATGGAGCTTGTCTGAATTTCACTGCTCATACACTCATGAGGTATCTGATAAAGCATATTTTCATATTGACAAACATGTCATTTTCACTAATACAATGAGCACATAGAAGCTGCTCCAATCTCCAGGAGTGAAACATTCAATACACAGTTAAGAAGCTTCTTAGAGCACATACACAAACTTTAGGGATCCCCATAAACAGCAAAGTCGGAGCAATAAAGAGTAAAAATTAGCCTAGAATTATTTTTGTGTTCTCACTGGTCTCAATTCCGGACCCCTGGAAGCTGCTAGAAATATCATCACTGCTGGTACAGAAACATGAGAAGACCTCAAGCTGCTCTTGAAATATTACCACTCATTTCCTGATGTGAACTCCCTGACTTCATGGACATGAATGGAATTCAGCCGTGCGTGCTTAAGCAGCTTTTTGAAATCTGAGATATGCTTGAAAAGCATATACATGTAGATGTACATATTAGCAGGTACCTCAGTTAGTATGGAAAAAACTTGCATTTTTTGGCAAAATTTCTACCTCAGAAATCTACCTCTGACTCTTTCCTCAAATATTAAAATAGTCATATAAAATAGATCTGTATATTCAAGGCGCTTTTGAGAAATTGTATGAGTGTTCTCCCTGGGTGTAAAATGGAATGGAACAGTAACATTTTCCTCAGGTCAAATTTCATCCCCTGAAAGTATGTCACACCGACAATGTCATTGTTGGACCGACAGCTGTAACACAGGCAAACAACCAAAAAAAAGAAAAAAATCCAGAAATCCAAACAACCAGGTGGACACTGTTATGTCTGAAGTACATACCTGACATGCAGAGAATTCAGACACTATTCTCTTGCTAGAAGAGCAAGCTTAATTTTCAAAACTCCTTCCAGTAATACTTTACTGATGTAAAAATATAATTGTTCATGACCGGTGAACTTTCCAACTTGAAGGCCGGAAGTCATTGATAAGACACCTGACCTATTTTTGCCCAGCAAAGTCAGAATGCAACTCTTTCATTAGCCCCTATCTTGTTTTTGCACCCAGCACCCTCTGACCAGGACACCTTGACCATGCATTGAACGGCCAGATGTTGTGGTATTTGACAGGTTGCTCACCAATTCAGATGTTGCTAATCAGAATACAAGCACACTCCTTTATGCTAATGATCTGCATTTATAATTGCAGACTCTATAAGAGGAGCCTTCATTGACTGAGGTGGCTTTCTTAACAAGTGAGTGCTGAAAGCCTTCTGACCTGAATCACAGTTTTGGAGAACCCCAGAGGTTATCCTGGATTCAGACGAGCCCCCAAGGGAACTGGGCATTTGCTAAGAGCACTCCTGGATACTCGAATGTGTGAGCTTCCAAAAATACCACCAAGCATCAAACTGATTTAAAATTTCTATTGGGACCTACTGCTCCCTTGTCTGAGATATTTGTAACGAAACAACAACAACAACAAAACCCTAGCTGAAAAAGTCCTGCAGGGATGACTAAGTTGCATCGGTTCTCCCAGAGGTATAATGTATACAAATCAAATCAAAATATAAATCATTCCACCCTGTTGTGGGGTTTATGCACAGTTTCTTTTAATAAAATATGCAAATATTTTGCAGTAAATTGATTTCCCAGTTTCAGTTCTCTTATCTCCATATTTATTATTCATGATTCTTCTACTCCCCCACTTGAGTAGATGAAAAAAAAAAAAAAAGTGGGAAAAAGCTGTATGGAGTTCACTTGCTTTTAGGAACTAGCTTTATTATTGTTATTATTAGCACAATTTTATACTCCTAGGAGTGAAAGATAAATGTAGATATTACTTCTAATCTCAGCCAAAGCTAAGAGGTAATACAATGACACCCTCTTTAATGCAAATCACTGCAATAAATGACTACATAGCCCAAGTGCTCTACTGCATTACAAATTGTAATGAAAGTTTGAATTGCTGAGCAAAATGACTGTTGTTTAACCTGTGACCAAGCTGTATGGTATCTGTTCTGTTGTTAAAGGTGTACACACCACCACAAAACTCACAAATATTTCAGCTATCTAAAATTGTTGCTAACTAGTGTTTTGGCTTTGAAAAAAAAATAATCATAATAAAAAAAAAGGATCCTTTTTATCTACAAGCAAAGCAAGCAACTGCAGCTGCCAGTCAGTTTCACATAGCATTAACCAGTGTATGCAGTTACTATTTCTCATCACAACATGGTTAGCAAGTTCTGCAGAGAATCAAGATTGATCCAAGCAGTGCACTGTTCTGGTGCTGCTGGAACAGAAGAAAGATGAGGCCACTGCTGGATTCCAGGTGCAGCTCCTCACATGTCAGCAGGACCAAGACAAATGATGGAGAAGAGAAAGAGATTTGAAAGGAAGCAAACTAAAGATTTCATTTTTATATGGGGAAGACCCTACTACCTCACAGGTAGCTTAAATATGACTTATGACAAGCATATGCTTCAAGTAAGCTTTGTTTTTGCCAGCTTTACACAAATTGAGCAACTTTCAATTTAATTAGGCATAATAATTTCTTTCCATTAAAAACCTCAGTGGATTATAGTCTCACTTTTAAAAATGTCTCTGTGATTTAGCAGCCCAAATCTGCCTTGTGAAGGATTTAAGTTTTATTCTTTCGCCAACAAAAAGCTAGGCCTGCAAATATTCCAATAGGAGATACAGCTGAGTAGCAGCCTCAAGAGGCAGAGGAACAGGAATATTTTTTACAGATATTTTAGGTCTGTTGGACTGGTTCAAGGAATAAACTAAATTTTCTTCTGATACTGCAGTGTCTTATAGGACTTCAAGTGACTGTAACTATGAATTTTGATCTCTGCAGAAACAACATTTTCATCTAAAAATTCCTCAGAAGCAAAATTCCCAACAAGACCCTAAGGTGGGCTGTTTGTGGGGAGAGGGCTCTGCAAGGTTTGGCCCAAAGCGCTGAAGATCAAATTCTCTCTCAAGTCAAAGAAATCGTGTCAGCACAGAATCTGGCCTTAGGTATCAGCGGTGAAAAGAGACTGCATTGAAACAGCATTGGCATTGCAAATCAGATAGGGAAAGAAGGAAAACTTCACAAGAAGGCCTCAGATTTCTTTCTAATCATTCCACTTCTTTTCTTTCAAGAAACTGATGGTGTTTGTTACTTCACTCCAGCATCAGCCTTCAGCTGGCGTTTGTCTCCCACTCTAAATGGAATGGCATCACTAACCTAATGCAGTCATGTGGATAGTCACACCCCTACCTCCAGAAAGGACTCACAGGTTTATTCAACAGTAGAGCCTGACAACAAGTTATTTACCCTAGGCAAGATTTCAGGTGTTTACTTTTGTTTGACAGGCAAATAAGATGTTTTTCA
>JAOWBP010050873.1:0-17501 GCA_028571105.1 Tragopan temminckii | reverse complement strand
CAGTTACCACTAAGCTAAATGGAATCTTTAGTCAGCTGTTTTGGCTACAGGTGCATTCAGGTAAGCTATAAGCTGGGAAACAATTGTTCTTAAGGATCTTGAAATCCGCTTCCCAGCATTAACACAGAGAATTAAGCTCTTAAAATTCGAGAGACAAAGATCCATAGATGTGCTGCAGCAAGCAGATCTTGTTCTAACAGGTAAGCGGATGGCAGCTTAATTTATGCAACAGGCTGCCCCCAGGACCTCACAAGGACACAAACATGCAGCAAGGTGCTGCCCTGTTACTGCTGAAACATTGTCCTACTCACTACACGTATTTTGCAAGTGTACTTCCCATCCACATGGGCGAGATACCAGCTTGCTTGTCACCAACCACGTGCCTCCACCTGCACACTCAGAACATTGCCACTGAGAAACCGACACATTCTCTCCCTTTCCAAAGTTCTTCACGCATCTGGTGACCTCAGCCAGAATCTTAGTTCCTCCACAATGGTCTCTTCATGCTTTGTTTCGGTGGTTTCAAATCCCTGATTTGAAGGGAAGGGATTAGGCCTGTTCCTCAGACAAGCAATAGTGTACAAAGGAGTCCATCTAACCCACCTGTGTGTTTACACCACCACTGCCTGCAAATCCAGGCACACAGCTAGCTCCATGCACCTCTCTTGACTTGCCTCCTTCAAATCCAGCATTCAGAGCACCAGGAACGCATGGCATCCTGACAGCACAATAACCGTGAATGAAGAATCCCACGGCGCTGGTGGATTGAGTTTAATCAGTGTTCTAAAAGTTCTGAGGGAACAGAATGGTGTCATTTAACTTTAAAAACTAAAGTAAGCTAATAGCAAAAAGATGACTGATGATCAAGGCTCCTCTGACAGACCAACAGGACTACATTTCCTACAACACAGCTGACACAAACATCTCATATTTGCTGTACTAATTTAGTAGTAAGTGGAACAACCAAAGGCACCAATGCCAAATTCCCACTGAGCACATGATGAGAGTGGTCAAAGCTGCACACTGGGAGGGGGGGCCTTTGGGATATGGGCTGGTGGAGCATTTTCTGTAGCTAGGGCTTCAGTTCTCAGCTAGCCAGCAACAAAAGGAAGGCACGTAACACTGTAACACAATGGAAAGCACAGCAATGATAGCCTAGCAGCAAAGTCCCAGGCTGCTTACCCTTGGAAGGCCTCAGGTACACAGGGATCTCCTACAAGATACCCTCACCTCCACTGCCAGCCCTTCAATGAGGTCTGAAAAGAGGTGGATCCTGGTTCCACCCCTTCCACCACTCAGGTGCATGGCATATACCTGAGCTCCCCTGGGTTGGCCCTGCCTTTCCACCAGGTGCTCAATCATTGCTTCAAGCTGTGACTTAGCATTTCTGCTACAAGGCACAAAGCACTGTGAGGCAGCCAGGCAGGAGGCAACTCCCCACCACACACCTTACAACCAGAGCAGAACATTATGCCCCAGAAATGAGCAAAATTGACTCTGGGGGGAGGAATGCAAAATGCCAACAGGTGGGAAGAGGATGAAAGGAGACATGCAGCTGCAACAGACCCAGCAGTTCTCCCCTCCTCAGCATGCCCTCCTCCCACTGCCTGCCTTCTTGCTGCCCTCCTGCCCCAGCAGCTGCACATGGCACACAACGTGTGCACTGGGAATTGGCTGTACCAGGCATACCACAAAAACAAGCTCTCTGCCTGCCCTGAGCCCTCTGGGGCTGGCGGGATCTGCACACAGCAGCCAGCATGTGAGGAGGGCCTCAGGAGCCTGCTGCAGAGCGAGGAGCAGCACATGTGTCCTGCACATATGCCAGCACCCTCCCCGCTGTCAGCACACAGTGAGCTCCTTGCAGGAGCAGCTAGCTCCGACAGGCATGAGCGGTGGCATGGAAGGGCTGCACAAAAAGCCTCGTGCATACGTTTGCACCAACATGTGCCTTGCCTGGATTGTCACCCTTTCTTTCCCCCATCCTCTCCTCCTGCACCATACCCACGAACTCTGAGCACAGCACTCTCCAGAGCAGCAGCAGGCTGGGAGCCACGACATCTCCACAGCAACTGGGGATGTCACAGCCTGCACGTGACCCAGAGTGCTGCACATCCAGCAAATGAGACAGGCCCCTTCGCAGCACTCCAGCTTCCTCCTTACCCCACTGCAGCACGGCTGGTGGCAAATCCTCCCTCTGTGCCACCAAGAGCTCTGCTCCCCGTACAGCCCAGTGCTTGCCCTGCAGGCTCCCCTGCCCATCCAGCACTGCAGGGTCATGCCGAATTACTTACTGCTCAGCCGCCCCCAAATCACAAGCAGCAGCCATGCACAACCAGAGCCAAAATCCCCACAGCACACAGGTCTTAACACCAGTACCTGGTCTGAAAGACCCACCTTACATCACAGTGGGCAAACAGACTGTATGAACACCACTGTCAGCCTTTTAAAGGAATTTTATCTTTTAAAGCTCACTGACCAATATGAACCTGCAGCAGCACAGCCAGGGCAGCTGGCCCGTTCCTAACAACACTGTCACTCTGCCTGAAAGCAGCCACACTGAGTGCCAGATGAAAAGGGTTGTCTTTGCTAAGCTTGCAATATGGCCTGAAATAAATAAGATGGGAGAATCACACAGGCATAATTTAGAGCTCAAATGGACGCTTCCTTTTTTAGTGAGAACTCAAGATGTCCTCTAAGGGTGAAAACGGAGCAGCCAACGGCAATGAGAAACATTTGTGAACTCTGATGGCACGTTTGGTATCAGCCAGCAGAGCAATCAAATATGCAAAGCATGCTGCTGCTGGGCTTGTTTGTGGACCAGAACACTCCACAGATCCCAGCACTGCTCTGACCACACGGAGCCTGTGTTCTGGCCTCCTTCCAGATCAGGCACGTGCACCCAGCCACCCCCATACCCCATTGGGACAATGCTCCATGCTGTTCCTCTGCATGCCCCACATTTAATGCCAGCTCCTTCCTCTGCTGACTGTGGAGATGAAAGGGATCACAGTCACAGAGATAACAAAACTAATCACCTAAGTTGGAATCAAATTTTCTGTACAATTTTCATCATGCCTCAAAGCACGAGACTGTTTAGCATTTATTTAGATCTGAATGCTGCCAGTTTTCACAGGGCAACAACACACAGCTGACAAAGCAGCCTCCATCAGCGCTAAATATAATTCACAAAGAACTCCAGATCCTGCCACTAAAGCTGGAGAACTCTATTCAGCATTAAACACATTGCAAATTCTGGTTAGCATCCATCAAACTGCAACAAAACGACATGGGTAAAGCTGTTAAAATGTGCTACCCCTTGGAGATCGGAGCTCAGCGAGGAGGGGAGGGGGCACTCTGAGATGAGCTGTGTGCTAGGAGCAGTGGTCTGAAAGGGCTGAACCTGCAGAAGTGTTCTGTTCCCTTGTAAGAAAAGTAGTGTCTCCTGTTGCCTTTGGTTGAGAATGCACCGCACTCCAGCATCCCCGCGTTTCTTCCATCAGATATTCTGAGCAGCTCTCACTTGTTTGCACACTGTCTGCTGAGGAGATAAGCTGGGAAGCAAACCACAAAAGAAGGGGATCTGGTGAGATTTTGAAAGGCAAACAGCTATCCACGATACATAGGCTGACTGAATGGCTGAAGCAGAACTGCCACCACTGCTGCAAGGGAAGGAGCTTCTGCAGCAACCAACAGTGGTGTCTGAACTCCTAAATCCAGCTGAACCGGCCTGGAAAGGATTCTGGAGCACAGCATCCAGCCTGCTGCTAAGCACAGCACAGCTCTACATGCACCTCAGTTTGCAGAAAGCTTCTGCTCAGCTCCCATTGGAGGCAGCTCCCTCCAAGGGAACTGCCAGGTGATCTCAAAATGTCTCTCAACACCACTTTGAAAACATCTTTTTCCCTTCAGTCTTCCTCTTCACATCTAAATATACTGTGTGCTCTACTTTGAGATGATGCTACTGAAAAAAAAAAAAGAAAAAAAAAGAAAGAAAAATGCACTTGTTTCTGCTTACCCCTGTTCTGAAAGCTGGCATCACCTTTCCATTTATTGAGAGAAGGAAACACAGTTTTTATGAGGGGCCCAGAGGACCACCAGTGCCAACTGCTTGCAGCAGAGTGCAGAATGCAGCCATGTGCTACAGAGACACATTTACATTTGCTTCATATTCTGATGCTCTTCAGCAGCTGTCAGAAGTTGAATCAACAAGCAGAGATTCCATATTATTTAGAGACTACATTTCTTAAGCATCATTGCTGGTAATATTTCGTTCCTGAGAGCGTTAAGAGGCCGGCAAAGCAAACCAAATGAGTTTGCTCATTCCATTTGTCAAAATACTTATTAAAGCACCAGAGCGATGTGTGAGTGAAGAACGCAGCACACTGGGAGGGATGCTGGCCTGCACTGCAGAACCACGCATGGCATGGGCATGTGGAGGGCAATGAGGCGGATGAGAGCAGCCCTCTCTCAGCAAGCAGTAATGCTCACTGCTGGGGAGCTGAACTCAGAGCCTGGCCAGCATTACAACAGAGCCACTGCATCTGCGAGGAGGAGCACCCCACAGGACCACTCGCTGAGCCCAAAGCCAAGAGCCAGACCAGCCTCAGCGCCTTGAAAGTTCTCTTCTCATGCCTTTGCCTCATGCAGCCAGCTAAGGCTGCACCTGTGATGCTAAGAGCAAAGAACAGGTACCAGCATCATTTACCCTGCCTGTGGATGAGGTGAGGAGCATTCTGAAAGCTGAGCAAGACTGCTTCTGTCACAGAAAACGTTCAGAGCTATCAGCAGGGATAGGACAGAGACCAGCTGTCAGGTGTCATGACATTATTTCAACCATCAGGATGGGACGTATCCTTATTTTCATACTTCCTTGGCTCAGAGGTTTGCACTCAACTTCTGATTTTTACCACACACATCAAACTTTGCACTGGGAGCTATGGCTAGTCACACAGGAAATGTATTTTTGTACATTATATGTTTCTGACCACTGAGACTCCCATCAATAGCCTCCAATAGACAAGCAGGAAAATGACCTACTAACACCACATTTCCCAGAGCTGTTACACATTTCCCATCTGGCATATTGAGCTGAGATTTAAAAGGATAATGCAAAAAGTTCTCTGTTAAGGTACCAGTAAAACATTAAATCAGCTTCTCTGTGCTTATCCGTTACAAGGCAATAAAAATGTACTATCCCTCATGCTCCTTCCCTCTGGAGCCTGTGTACTTACACTGTGGTCACAATGAGAAGGCCTACTGCTACCCTTCCATGTCTTACAAATAGTGGAATAATGCCTCCCAGCTAAAGATTCTGCACACAGTTTGCAAGGAGTCCCCCAGAGCAGGGTTTGGCATGACAGCTGGTGCTGAGGTAGTCAAATCCATGTCTCTGAAGAAATCATATTTCCCTATCAGAAGAAAAAGGTTTGGGGGGCTCTGGCAAGGACTCTGGTCTGCCAGAGAGCCAGTGTGGATTTGCTACCATACTGCAGGTGTTTTAAAAATTAGAGACAGAGCCCGAGTTCATTGCTGTCCTGCCTACGAGACATGCACTGGGGAGATGGGATGGACTGCTGAAGTTTCCTGAGACTGGAGAATTGTTCACACAGCTGCACCAAATTTTGCCTTTAAATCAGAACAGGCTTTCCATGATGTCCTGGATAATTACAAACAATGACAATAAACCTATTTCATCTTACCTACAAACACATGCTGACTCTTTGTGTTGCTTCGATTTGGTCACCTCCCAAAATCCCAGCAGCACGAGGACACATCAACTACAACAAAACACACTATGCCTTCGGCCTCCAGGTGCTGGGCTTTGTTATGCACCATGATGGCTACAAAATCACAAATGCATCTCTTTTGATGCCTCCAAAGAGGAAAGGGAGCTGCTAAGTCCCTCCATTCAGTGGGGAAGGCAGGGGATGTTACAGAACAAGTCTTTGAACAGTGCACCAGAGAGCTGCGGCACATGAGACCGAATATTCCTGATCCTTCTAACATCAATAAAGCCTTTATCTGCGGTGTCCTTTCTTGTACCCCAGCTTTTATATACAACACAGCAAGAGCCAAGGAAAACTCCACTACATACCCTGGTGTAAGGGACACAGTTAACGTCTCTCCTCACTCAGGCTCTTCCCTGCTCCAGATATTTCCTCACTGCACTCAAAACGTTCTCAGAGTTTCATAAAAATCCAAGCCAAGCGTTTTCAACAAGATCCTCTTTGCTACCACACTCTGATTGCTCGGCTCCTGGAACAGGAGCAGTTCTGAGAGATGCCTTCACCATGAAGTATCATTAAACAATGTGTTTGCAGCTGTGCATATTTCACTTCAGTTGGACGATTGTGAATTACACCTCAGTGTGTCCTTGTAGAAAGGAGGTGGGCTGTCAGGGGGACGGGAAGGGGGAGAGAAAAAGAAAGGAATTTCTACTGAACAAAAGAGCTCCAAGGAAGCGATACAACTTTGCTGGAAGCTATTCCCAACCCACTCAACATTTTTGACTGTATACAGACATACCAGAACTCCAACAAGGGGCATTTTTCCCAGCTCAAATGTGAACCATCAGCAAATCTGGCCACCACCAGAGAGAAATATGACAACCCAGTGGAAGCAGAGAAAAGCATGCTGAAACCATCCTATGGTTGTCCTAAATCAAGAGCTTGCTCCAAGAAAAGAAAGTAGCAGACTCGTACAAACACATGCTCAGTGCCCTGCACACTACTACTCATAGCTAAGCAAAGCAGGACTCCTGCACAGTTGCCTGCTTTGCTGACTGAGCAGTCATTTACTCTCAGCTTAAAAGTACACAAGATAAAGAGGCACCTTTTCCCTGCTTGCCAGAAGCCCTATGAAGAGCCGTCTGACTTTACCAGCATTCACCCAGATGGTTTTACAGTGAGCCATTCTCCAGGAAAGCATACGCTGGCTCTGCTGGGAAGCCAAGCACTGTGCAATCCCTTCACAGCCTGAAACCACAGCAAGGGCCTGTGGCAATGCTGAGAGGCCGGGAGAGAAGTCAGCACCACAGGAATGCAGAAGACAGCATGTGCCTGGGGCACAGGTGAAGTGAGGTGTGGGCAAACATGCTCACAGCCCTGCTCTGGACCATCGCCTGTTGCACCTGGATGCAGCAGGTGTTGGTATCCACGGATCCTCCTCAATGCTGGCACCATACACCAGCAGAAACACTGCTCTGATCCACAGGCAGGCAATGCTGCTAAGCAGAGATAAGTATCCAAACCCATGTAAAGCAGAAGCATCATCAGAACTCTGCGCTATCAGCATCTGTGCAGGGCGCTAAAAAGAGCAGAGCAGTGGGCACCAAACACATGGCTTATCCACAGAGTTATCATGGATTTTTCTTAAGCACAACCAGCAGGACCTATGCATCACATGTCAGAAAAACATCAGCTTACTGACCAAACGACAAACTGAGAAAATCCACCTCCAAAAGCCCTCTCCTGACAAGCTCCATTCACTTGTATGAACTAAGCAATAGCCAGGCTTCTTGCCCTCAAGCACATCTCCGTGGGCCAAAAGTAAAAACCACTGTAGTTTTGCCTCAGGGAGCAGATTTTCACCTAGGCTGCCAAAGGACACATGTTGGGAGGAAAATATCCTCTGATCAGCTTTGGTATCTGCAGGCAACTGGCTCAGCAGGGCCAAGCATAAGCAGACGGAACTTATCCGAGTGTCTGGAGGTGCTCAAAGTCTATTTGTGAAGCAAGGACAAAGCCTACTTGAGTGTTCATCTCACTGAAGCAAAATAAGGCAGATTCCTGGCAGAAAGAGGATACAGATCCTGCCAGCCTGAAAGAAATCGGAGCACCTTAAATTCTGGCACGCTCTCAGGAACAGCTTAGGGAAGAGGTGGAAGAGCAAATAAAAGGGAGTTCAGCCCCTAGCAAGCCACTGGCAACATGAAATATATATGATCCAGTTCTTGCAGTTCTCAGCTTTCCTTGCAAATCCTTCATTTTAAGGCAGTGGGTGCAACTCGATAGGGAAAGAAGCATATCATCTTTCTGAAAGCTAGAAAGGAGGCAGATATATTTTCACAAAAGGGTACATTTTTGGAACAATCCTTTTTGACAGCAAAAACTGCCCATCTGAGAGGATGGCTGCAAGACTGCCCCTAGAAACTCAGGGCAGAAGCTACGGACTGTAAATCAGCATGAGGATGGGAGCATGGAAAGGGTTTGGGGAGGAGAACAGGGCAGATATGCAAGAAATTGGTGATAAATGATGCTTTAACAATAGCATTCTTTTAAGCAGGAAGCTTTTCCTGCTGTACTTTGCTGAGGCTCAGTGAAGATTCACACTGGGAAGGACGACACACAGGACCAGCAACTCCTTGCACAACTAAAACTCTCAAACCTCTATAAAACCTCACCAATAACACAGAGCATGGCACAGGGGGAACAGCCATGAGACACAGCTCAGTGGGGCCACTCCAGCCTGCAGACTGAAGAGGACTTGATAAAGTCTTTTTCAGCCACGTTTTCTACGTTCATAATTTCTCTCCACCCCCAAGAGGTCATGCAGATGAAAACATCAATTTAAGTAATGCCAGATGGGGGAAAAAAAAGTTGAGATCTGAATCTTTGCTTATTATGAAACTACCCTCCTTTCTTGTAGAAGCACAGAACACAGTCACAGACTGGATATTTTGTACATAAGCAGGAAACATCTCTAGGCTGTTTATATTGTAAAGACATTAAGGTCATGTGCTTTTGGTCAAGTATTCCAATACCACGTGGCACATCTATGAAAAAAACAAGCCTGATTTTGAAGCTATGCCAGGACACCAATCTCCCCCAGGAACCCAAAATAATTCTTATTAAATGCGCTCATCAACTCAATTATAGATTTACTGGGTAAAGCTTAAAGATTAATTGCGTTTATACTTTTATTCTCATTTTGGGCAGAACTCAATAGCATTTAATTTACCTTCAGCGAGCCACAAGTATCAGCAAAGCAAACAGCACTGAAATGTGTGAGTTCACTGTACTACTGAAGCAGACTGCTGAGGCAAAGGAAAGCTTCAGCAACGAACGAACCATTTGCCAGAACACCCCAGGTCACTCACATAAAATCTATGGTGAAACTTGGATTGCATAGCTATGAAGACCACTGGGAAACTGTTATAGGTGCAGCTCTGCAAGTCATGCTCCTACTATAAAGTCATTAGCAACGACAGACCCAGTGCAAGGATGCTGAGCTCTGAACAATGCAAGCTGCATTTGTACGTGTCCCATTAGAATCCAGGAGCACATGTTTGAATTTGCATAAGAATCGGTGTGGAAGATTCAGTTACCTCCCAAACAATCTCCAGTGGCTCTGGTTGCACTGTCAATTATTCAAGTTCGGAAGTGCCTGGCTGACAATCTCCTCGCTGGCAGCCTGGATCGCAAATCCCTCTTCCCACCAGGGAGCTTCCCTCCATGTGAGACAGAGGGGCACAGCCCCAGAGAAAGGAACACCAGTCCAGCCCCACTGTGCAGCCCTGATGGCAGCCGGACCACTGCACGCTTCCAGCACACACAGCTCTGTGCCCTGCTAGGAAAGAGCTCTTCTGCGAGAGGGCTTCTGGAGCTTTGCTGAAGCAGGCAGAGCACTGGTGGATGCTCTGTGCCTTGCACACACACTGACCCATTGCACAGGTGGAGCAGGAAGAGGGCAGGAAGCCCCAGTACAGGCTGCGATCGCTGTGCTGGGAATGGCAGCATCCCTGTTACGAATCACCGGGTTCACCCAGCTGAGGCTGCAGTGAAATCAGGGCACACGTGACGAGATGAAATTAAGACTGCACATGGATCTGATGAGCTGGAAAAGTCTGCAGGACCGTCATGAGATTAGAGCTGTGCCACAGACACCCATTTTCAGAACAGCCCCCCCAGAGGCAGTCAAACTGAGTGCCGGCACGGCCTCCAGCTGAAGTATGCTCTCCCTGAAGAAACTCAAGACTGAGTGACCTCAAACGCTCTTGCTATATTTGTAAAGCCCGTGAGGAGATGTCCTCCAACAGCCCTGCAACTTCGATGGACTTAGGAGAGATGGAGCACATCTCGCCAAGGTTCCCACCAGAATGGGGTTAAGAATTACACTGCCAGCACTGCACCTTAGAAGATGTGAGAAAGGAATCAGTCTCTCCGGTGCAAAAACAGAGCTCTTCTTATGAGAAAAAATGATACAATTCCAGATCCAAATGCATCCAAACACATGCCATGCCTCCAACAAAACCTCCAGCAGGTACAACCTCATCAGTCTCATCTCTTAGGCTCCAGGGTATGGTGTAAAGAAGCTTCATGGGCAGCAAACTTTTTACAGCAGAAAGCAGGCTGTGCTGCTCTTCAGCTGTCTCTCAGAAGCTGCTCAAAACCTGCTGGTACGCTGGCTGGACTGGTATAGGGATGCACTGTATAGGGATGCATCGTATAGGGAACATCCTCAGTCATCCTCATTGTGGAACTGCACCCCCACACACGCTGATGAGACCACACTGCTGCACGAATGGCAGACCTGTCCACCTTGTTGCATGTTCCCACTTCTCATCTACACCACCTGCGAGCCTTTCTTTTTTTTGTTGCGTTAGGCTGAAGCAGATGGGCTGAGCACCGCAAGTGCGTTTTCAGTCCAGAAGCAGCAGCACGCCTGTGCAGCCTCCTCTCATGGTACAGCCTGGCAAACAGCTGCACAACAGGGAATCGCACTGGCACAACCCCCACAAGAGCCGTTCCACAACAAGGCACTGCCAAGCTCTGATCTCACTGTGGAGCACCCAGAGGACCGATGTGTTCCGAAGGTGCAGGCACAGCACGAGCAATGTGCCCCAGCACTTGCAGCTGTTCCCTCACACCCAGGGCTGCTGCGTGCTCTGAGGCTCGCTGCTCACAGCAGCGTGTCACCAACTTGTCACAACACCACGGTCACAGCAGCAGGCCGTGCAGCTGGGGCCCTCGGAGTGTGCAGGAGCCAGGCACACGAAGATGGCTTGCACAGGGCACAGTAGATGTGACACTGCACGGCTATCTTCTGCTGGTTCTCAGAAGCCGGGTGGATCTGCATTAACCGTGCTCCCCAGGCAGAGATTGTCCTCTCAGCAGAAAGGGGATACAGTCTTATATAGACTATATATAGATAAGGCTTCCCAAGAATCTCTCGACGGGGCTTTTTCTGTGCTCTATATCTAGATCTGTCCTCATGCCTGTCGGGAAATACATAGACACGTGTATGTGCGAACTGCTACGCTGTGTAGCCATTAATGGGAGCCCTGCATTGAAAGAAACCCCTGAAACACAGGCCAGAACCACAGAACGGACACTGTGGTTATCCTGTATCTCCGTTTGCAGCCCTCCACGTGTTTCCCTGCAGAAATCTCAAATCTCTCTCCCGCTCACCACATTTACTTCCCAGCAGCCAGGAGAACCTCCCAGCCCTCATGCTACAGCAGCTTTGCCCAAAAATAAAAAGAGCGGGGATCACCAAGTGATCACACCCACCCGTCCGGCCCTACTGCAGGGCTGCTGCAGGAGGCATGGTGAGCTGATGGAAAGCTCTCAGAGTCCTGGTGCTGTCCCCTGCCAAATGGCACATGCTGTCCCTGGGGGCATTTCCCAGCACACAAAGCCAAACAGCTCTCCAAAACAGGGCAGAGGCTGTGGATGAGGAGCACACTGCCACAACATCAAAGCTGATTTTGTATGCTAATCTGCCTGCTTACAGGAGAACAAATGCTATTTTTCTTGACAACCCTTCTGAACTAAGATCTGAGCAGCTATGCAGATTTGAAACTCTTTTGAAATAGCAGCAAACCAAACACTCTGCTTTCAGCACTAAAACGTCCAAGAACAACCATCCTGCAGTTCAGCCAGCAGCTTCCAAGAGATGCTCAGCCTCCAGCAACTGCCCCCAAACACTGGAGCTGCACGTGAAGTAAGACCAGAACACAGAGTGGAGTGGCAGCTACATGATGAGAGAACAAATGAGCCACCCCAGAAGGGAGGCACAGCTTGGGACGAGAGTCACAGCCTCACAAAGCTGACCAGAAAAGGCTGAAATGCTTCTAAAGGAGGTTTTTTTAAAGGCACCCATGCTGCAGCACGCAAGCAGGCAGCATGCACACCTGCTTATCCAAACTCACGGAGCGCTCATCCTCCTCCTTTCCTCCGACTCAGATTCATGAGGCAGCTTTGCAGACCCTCTGCTACAGCTGCACTGACCCAAATCAGAGGGTCTGCACGTGCAGTAGGCATCCACCAGCCTAATATCTGAAGAATCCTCTCTCCAGGGCTGCTGGCTCCTGCATGCCCATCAGAGAACACTCCAGGCAATTCATTGTTTTAAACAAATGAGTGATTAGTGAGGATCCACTCTCTCCTTGTGAAGCTGGCTGCATGCCCTGCAAGCCACCACATCACTGTGCAGTACTATAATCCAATTAAACCTCACCATGAGAGAAGCTTCACGCTATCACATTCAATTAGCCATTTAAGCCTCTTATCATCTGCACATTGGGATCTGTTTGGACTCCAGCTCCCACAGCACTGTTTGAGAGGTGGCATTCTGTCACCAAACAAGGCTGAACACGGACATCGTGTCTGGAGCCATGGGATGACCACACAATATTGCTGGCTTATAGGAGGGAGAAACAAAGACAAAGTAAAACCCAGTCATCAGCTCCTGCCTGTTCACAGTTGGATGCTCTCCGGGGGCCCTACTCCCCAACTTCCCATGGAAATGGAGCAGTTCTGGAGGTCACAAGCGGCCTGAAGGAATTTCGCTCTCCTTAGTAAGGTAATGGAAAGGCAAAGGCTAGTGGAGGACCTGGCAATACAGAGCTTTTTGGCAGCCAGCCACCAATTCCATAGGAAATACCCTCCCTAGAAGGTCACCATAACGGTGGCAAAATTTGGCCCAAAAGAATTAGAAAAAGCTGCCAAGATGTGACGCAAATAAAGACAGTGTGCAGGCCAGCTTCCTGCATAAGGCCAAAACATGGAGTGCTCTTGGAAAAAGAAAGATTAAGGGTTGCAAGGAACATAATGGCCTCTTGTAACAGCTCTGTTGAACCTTTTCTTTTCTTTGGCAGAAAAGAGGGATGTTTTGTTGCCGGTTGATTAATCTATTATGCAAATCATTTCATAGCTAATTTGATACAGCCTCACATTTGCCACAGCAACCATGGAACGCTCAGGGCTGATGAGAGGCCCCGTACCAGCAGCTCTGCTGCTCTCTGGCTGTCCTGATTGCATTGGGAGCACAAAGGGAACACTTCATCTTGCTCAAGGTAATGCCATTTTGGGCTTCTCCTCTTCCATGATGGCTAAACCCAAAGCAGGGGAGAAAAAGGACCTATTGGCACCGAGAGTAAGAGGTTTGGCCACTGTGCTTTACCCACACACTTCACCTCCATCGCTCAGTTTTGGATGCTTTTCCTCAAGCATCTCAAATGTTTAACATTGCCTTAGCTAGCAATTTTTTTAAAGCCTACCTCATGCTCATCTGTATTCAATTTCCTCCAGTGGTAAAATGTTAGGCATTCAGTGCTACTCAAACAAAATCAAAACAAAGCCTCCAAATAAGCACTTCTAAGACGTACCTAGTCATCTGAGTAATTAGACATTTTCCTGATTCCAAACGTACCAAGAATCCACAATCAGCTCCCAAGGACCGTGCCAGCAACAACCCTAACAAACAAGAGTTCTTTCTAAACGTCAGTGAACCAATGGATCAGAAGGTTGATATGCTTAAAACGTCTCTTCCTACCTGAATTAATCAGCAGTTTTACTTGCTCATTCATGTAGCATCACGCAGCCACATTTATTACAGTAGCAAGTTGTGCACGGCCTGTTGTTGCCACTGCTCGAGCCAGGCTAGAAAGCAGAGACTCACTGGCCAAGCAAAGTGCCCATTTCCAGCAGCGGGAAGCATTTTTTGAACCCAAAGGCATGGCTCTCCCTTCTGAGGGCACCTGCAGAGAGCAGTCAGCCAGGGGCTTTCCACAGATCACTGCCATCTCAGTACTCAGCTGAGGAAGGACCAGGCACTATATCAGGGTGCCAATACGCAAGTTGTGGGATCGCTCCTCACTGCATCGCTTTGCTCACATATGCTGACACCTTGATGTGCTCTGAGACTGCTCTGCAGATTCCAGCAACTCACTCACCCACTGCAGCTGACCGCAGAACAGAGCAGTGGGAGATGGAGCTGGCACTGCAAGAGCAGCACAGAGCCTGGGGCATGAGCAAACTGTTCGGATCTGCTCAGCTGCTGTGAACCCACAGGCTCACTGCAAGCAGTTTCCATTGTCCGGGAATGTCCATGTGCTTCAAGGCCATCCTGCAACACGGAGCACTAATGTCTCTGCAAAAGCAGCCTCCTGTTCTAGTGTAGCACACAGACTCTCCCATGTTTCCTCACCCACAGAGGCAAGGTAGCATGTGAAACTCGGGCACTGCCCAAACAACACAATCTCTTTCCATGTATGTTCCACGGGTTTCCTTCATATCTCCAAGTGACATCAGGTCACTGCTGCTCCACGCACAGTTCAGCATCACTGCACTCCACACCTCAAACCTGAACTTTTCTAACCATGTGGTAGTTAAGGCAGCAGCTTCTAACAAACCCCATCCCAGGGCAAGCTCTGAGCTTCACAGCCTCTTGTTCCAGAAGAGCCCCAGCAAACAAAGGCCTCCCCCAAATCCGTCTCTTCCTCAAACAGCCTCCTGAAGCTCCCTCAAAATGTTAGCGGCTCTGGCATTCACACCGACAGCTCCATCAACAACATTTGGGAACAAAAAGGAAAAAGAAAAACAGAACACAATAACACTGACTAATTCTATGTGTGAGGAAACTGAGCAACGAGGTTTGATTCTCTCAGTAGAACATTACTCTTGCTTTTTCAGGTATTGAGGAAACTGTGCGATGTAAACCTTCCAGGAGGGAAAGTATTTCAATGCACAGAAAAAAGAAAGGAGAATAAGGTAGGCATCTCTCCCTTCTAGAACATAGTTACATCCAAATGAGACAGCTTGAGTTACATTGCTGGGATGAATTAAAGAAAGAACTTGCATTTCTGAAGCAATCCTATCAAAAAGTCCAGGAGCTATAGGTACTTAAGAAAGATGTCAGAAAGCATTGCTGCAAATAGCAGGAGAGAAAGAGAGACCAGTACAAGCACAACGCACCACCTACATTTGTGTTTCACTCAAAACACACAGCTGCAGAACACCACTGTGAGTCTTCACTGTTACTCTTCCTTAAGTTTAGACACAGCCCAGTCAGAGAAGGAAGCTACAGAGGCACCAAGACAGCCCTCCAGATCTCACTGAGCCTGTCCAGGCAGAGAGGACTCTCAGCCAATCTGCCAACAAGGCTGGTCAATGAAGAGCAGTGCTTGGAGGTCTTCCTCCTGCAGCACAGCTTGCAGCCATTGCAGGGCACACCCGAGTAATGCCAGCTGCCCACAGCACAGCCTGCAATGCCTCCAGTCAGCCCTCCTCCTGCTCAGCTCACTGTGGGAGAAAGGGTTGGGAAATGGGGTCAAATTTATTTCCACAAGAGGGGAAGGAAACAGTGCTCCCTCCCCAAACACACACTCCTCTATCATGAATCGTCTGCCCAACTCCAATCTCTTCTGAGCTACAAAGGCTGTCCTGCCAACAGAAAAATGGAAGGGAACTTGTCACAGGTGGAAATCTCAGAAGAGATCAAGGCAGTTCCACATCACTTGATCCACTCTCCTCCACATCCTCTTTTCACATTCCAGCAGACATCTACTAGGACAATAACCTTATCTTTAATACCGTTTCCCCCACAGAACAGTTTTCATCTCAATATCTCTCATTTTAACACAAAAACATCTTGAGTGCCTTTGTGCCGCAGAAAAATTGCTATACTATAAGCTTAAAATATAACTCAAGGTTTTCAAACTCCTGCCTTCTCCACCACAGTGATTCATGCAAAACCTATAATGAAATACAAAGCATGAACCTGAAGTAGCACCACAGGGCATAATGTTTAATGGTGAAAAACAGCAGAATGTTGGTTCAGCACTCCAGCTGCCTTACTGTTTTTGCCTGGCACAAGCAACACAGCACACTCCTTCCCTGCCATCAGACCAACACTGCTGCGGGGCTGCAGCCTTGGTGCTTCTGACTTCATTTCAGAGCAACAACGCACTTGGCAATCACAGTGACAGTTGCAGTCCCGCCACATGTTGCATTCCTGACACAGCACTTGTACAGACCAGCCTGTATGGAGCTCGCAACCAGCTGGGCAGGATGGGCAGACAGCAGCAGCTGGCAAAGGCAATGGCAACACCAGGGTTGAAGCCAGAGGGACCCACCCACTTGGGACCTCTCACACAAAAGCTGTGTTCCTAGATGGAATACAGGTGCCCCAGTCCTCCCATTACAGATCCAGAGCACGCAGTCCAAGCACTTCCACCAGCTCCTTCTTCACAGTTTGCCACAGTGCCTTCAATGCTTCCACCTTGAGCCCCAGCTCTGCCCCTTACACACTGGCACCCAGGCTGCCCCTCAAACCACCGAGACCCCAGCCAGCTGTCTGCCTCAGGTGCCACCCTGAGCCTCCAATGTTCTACCACGCATCCAACAGAGCCAGCATCCTTACGCTGCAGTTCCTGGTCATCCACAGATCTGCAAACAAGCAACCTATGTCGTGAGCTAGTTTTCGTATCTGCAAGTATCAGCATAAATGGTAATGCAGAACTAAAAGTCCTTGACAGCGACAGACATTTGTGTTTTTTAATTTTAACAGCTGCCACTAGGAGTTGGATGAGATAGAAGCCCTACTACCTTCCTGGAGCCACGGGTGCAAAGGAGAGAACAGTGTTCAAAGCAGCACTGCAAGAGGGCTGCACGTCCTCTGCACAGCACCAGAGTTGTGCAAATGGCACTGGAACCCAGTGCAAAATGCAGAAGTGCTCCAACCTACCTCTACCTCACTCCATGTGGCAGCACAGGGACTCACTGGAAAGAGATACGTGCCCTCCTGGTGGCAGTGCCCTTCGGAAACCTCCCGCTGCAGAGCAGGACAGCTGAGCAGAGAAAGTTGCTGCATGACACACCTCGCGCTGCCAGCACAATTGGGCTATCCTCACCCAAACCACCCGCAGCTGCGGAACTCGGGTTTTCTGCCCCGTCCTATCACCTTGTCCACAATACCCGAGCTCAGAGCGCGGAACAGCCCCAGCAGACGGCTGCCTGCCCGCAACACAGCGACCGTGCCCATCGGCAGAGGAGACGGAGGGACCCGGGTCCAACCGCCCTGTGGCACAGGAGATGGATGGAGGCTGCGGGGCGTCCGCAGAGCTCCGCACACCTGCGAGCTCAGCCCGATGACTCCGCTCCCCGCACACTCGCTCTCGCCGCGCCCCCAAGAAGTACAAGACATTAAAATCAAAGCAGAGAGGCGCCGGGATCTCCGGCACGCCCCAGCCCTAAGCGCGCGGCCACTTGCAGGCTGGG
>JAOWBP010050872.1:0-17503 GCA_028571105.1 Tragopan temminckii | reverse complement strand
ATTTTTAATACGGATGCTCTATTTGCAGATGGTAGTTATGTTTGTTCAGGTATGACTGCCATTTTCTCAGGTGGCAATTTTGCCTGAGTAAGGAGGCCAAAGCAGGGCTTTAAAATGCACTCCTCATAAAAAATTAAAGAGCTATTCTTTATTTACATGTTTACGCTACACTCAATCCATCGTGTAAAGCTTTCTCTGCCTTAAAACCAAATCTCCAGGGTGCACTCCGTACCTGGGGAAACTGGATGGCTCAGGGAAATGATAAAGAGATATCTGTCCATCTACCTATCTGTCATTTTTTATACCATACTCATTACCACGGTCTCTGAGCTCCTATTACGTGTATGGAGCCATTCCCATTTCGGTACTGAGCTGGTCAGCAGAGACAGTGAAGTCATCATTATTTCTGGAAAAGCACTAGCCTGTGGTAGGGACCGGTTGGTCAGTTTGCAGCAGGCACTTGGACAGAAGATGGATCCTCTTTATTAGCTGCCTGGGAAGTCTGGTTTGGCTTCCAGAAGATGCAGTTCAAATGGTCTGTGTGCAGAGAGTTAGCCTTAGGTATCAACACTGCTGCTCCCACATTCAGTTCACGTCACCTTGTGAGGGGCTGCCTCCTCCCGCCTCTCTGACAGCTGTGTACCAGAAGGGGGACGTGAACTCTGAAAAGCCAGCAAAAGACCTGGCAACTTTAACTTGGAGACTGTACAGGGGACGCTTCAAATTAACAGAAATAGCCGCATTTCTCATCCTCTTGCACGTAACTGTTTGGCCACTTCCAGGCCATGTCATCGCACATTTGTCTCATTCTTACCCTGGGGTCCACCTGTTCCTCTGCAGAATTCACTTATTGTCTTCTGACTGGTGCTTCAATTTCAGGCTCTCGAGGATGGCGGCTTTTCATTATGTTGTATTCAGGGCCAGACATGGTGAGGCCTGATCCTTGACAAGGACCTGTGGGCGCTCAGCAGGCAAATGCTAGTTAACACTGATCATTACTAAGAATAAAGTAACAGCAGCACTTCGCAGTCTGCTCCGAGGCTGACTATTACAGCTGCTATTGCTGATGCTATTAGCCATTGTGTTGCCCGTTTGTTTTAATCCGTTTTTCTCCTGTCTTAGGAGAAGATATTTCACATCCACCTTGGATTATCTACCAGCTCTATCAGCTGTACAGCTGCAGCCTGGGAACCCTGTGCTTCCAGGAGGGCTTTCACTGGGACATAGAAGTGTGAATTCTGGGATCTGCAGGGTGGATGGAAGATCCAAGTGAATGCCTTCTTCCCTTTCCCTGGTTCCTGCGTTGTGCAGTGGCATGGAGAGGGATGACTTTGTTTCTCTTCTGTTGTAAAAGAGTGGGCAAAGAGTGGCCTTCCCCAAATGGAGAACAATTACAGGCCCTAAATCTATGGCACGTCATTTCCCTGCTGCAAGCACTTCTCCTATCCCTCTTGCCCCAGCCTGGCTCAGAAATGCTGCAGTTTACTCTCAGTTTTAATTTAAAAATAGATGCAGGCATCAGCAGGAGCGGCAGCCGGCATTCAGTTCATGAAATGTATCCAAGACTCTGAAAAGGAGAAGGATTGTGGTTTTGAAATAAATGTAAGGGAAAAATTTATAAATGACAAATGAAGAGCTGGAACTCCACTCCAGACAGATTCTGACACAGCTTCTCGGATCATCTGCATCCAAAATTGGAAGGGTTTTGTTCAGGCTTTCCTGTTGCTCACTTACAGAAATCTGGCACCACCACCTCCAGCTGAGGGGAGCCAGGACAAAACAGAGAAAGGGGAAATCAGTTTAACCTGAAATGCTTCATGGAAATGTTCTGGGTTTGACAGGTTTGTGATGGTAGCCTGCCCTGTTTTCCTGGTCAGCTGTTGGGACCCTGGGCTTCTGGCCACAGTTTTGGAATTCCTTTAAAGCCCATTGCAGCCGTGGAGGATCTTATTTTAGTACTGATGATGGATTGATGCTCCAAGAGGAGACTGTGCAACCTACTGCAGTACTCTGAACTAAATCTAATATTTTGTTCCTTTTTATTTTCTCTCTCCTTCCCATAGCCATTTTATGGAGGCAACAAAAATTAATTTTCTGGTAATGTACAATAGAAATGCATTTTCTTTCAAAGACTGCAGACCAGATTTTCAGCTCTTTCCAACTAGACTAACTCAATCGATACTTTTGATTTATGCCAGCCTGAGGAAGAAATTGGACAATTTACATTTTAACTTCCTCTCCTAGGAATCATCTTTTTGTTCCTGAAATCTGCAGATGAAGAATGAAACTCTAAAAAATCTACTCAGCCCAGCCATGGTTTGACTGCAGGACCCTGACAGCAGCAGCCTTGCACAGGGTGGTAAAGAGGCGATTAAGAGTTTTACTGTCAGTTTTATCATCTCAGTTTTTACAATAAAGAGAGCTGTCATTGGTTTAGGATTATTTTACCTATGTCTATTCATTTCATTTCATTGTCTTTGCAAGTCTCACTCCCATTTCGTGCTGCTTGGGTTCTGCCCTTTTCAACTCCTCACAGATGAGTGGGGAAGAAAGAACAGACTGGCCAACAAATTATGCAGAAAGAGTGCAAAAACCGAGCTTATAAGCCAATCTCTTCTCTTACCTATGAGGAACAAAAGCATTCCTATTCTTTTCTCATACCTCTATTGTGCTTTTGATCATATAGATACGCTAGAGCAAACGCATGCATCTCTTCCCTGTTGCCCAGATGCTGAAATCAGCAAAAGGAACTGATGCAAACACCACTGTGGGATAGAATAGAATCATAGAATTGCTCAGGTTGGAGAAGACCTTAAAGATCATCAAGTCCAACCACAACCCAACCGTACTACCCTAACTCTAACAACCCTCTGCTAAATCATGTCCCTGAGCACCACATCCAAACGGTGCCCAGGGATGGTGACTCAACCACCTCTGTGGGGAGCTTATTCCGGTGCTTAACAACCCTTTCTGTAAAGAAGTTTTTCCTGATATCCAACATATCAACATGCTGAGATACAGGTAGGGAGAGCAGAAGTGCAGTGTACTTTTCTTTGGCATTTGGAAGGAAGATAGGAGAGGAAGACTGGATATGGAGATAATGGGGCAAGAGGAGACAGGAGATGTGAAGACAGAGAGCATTAGACGGGTGGTTTAAGCAAAGGAGGGTGTGGGTACATAGGGAAGATAAGGGCAACTGTCATGGATGGAAGCATACGAACAACTCTGGGGAAGTATGAGAAGGAAACTGGTTAAAACAGAGAAAAAAAAAAATTATCCAATCTAACAAGAAAGAGGAGTGGAGAAAGTAGAATAGAGACTGAATTAGTTAGTATACTGGTAGCAAAATACTAGCCTTGCCAGGACATCATAACTGTGTCCCCCATGCTACTCTTTCCCTCCTGACGCTGCGTTGTTCTCCCTTTTGGCTCCTGCGTAGCCTGCATGTGTAGCTCTAGCCATGGATATATTCAGTATTAGTAACTCACCCAGGGCGGAATGAAGTAATATCCCATCCCACAAGTGCATGTCTAGGACTACAGACTGGTGGTTTAGGTGTTTCTATTGCTCTTCTTATGATAATCATGCAGCCTGGGAAAAGTGACTGATAGGTTTGAAAATCTTTTTTCTATACTATTAGAGATGCAAGTAGTAACATTTTAGAAGGCAGCTTTGGGGGTATTCTAAACTTCTTTTACAGTTTAATAAAACTTAGAAAATAAATATTTGTACCATTCACTGCCAGAATTATTTCAAAGCTCTACATATTGTAACTTGAAAAAATTATGCATAAGGACAGCCATGCTTGAACTTACAGGCTTTTCTTCAATTCAGACAGGAAAAGTTCTTGAAATATTCAGTTTGGGGAGAGAGAGAGGATGGTATATTTTCCATGTGTCACGCAAGTTCAGAAGTCTTGCAATTGAAAAACATGGCTAAATACTGAAAATCTGTTCTGGGAATATTCATTCCAATTTATTAAAGAATTAAAGTCCAGCTGTGCTTACTTTCCTCATTCGTTTGCTTTTGGGACATTTTTCATTTGCTTTTCCAGCAGTTTCTGTATCAGAAACATTGTTTTAAATGTCACAGTTGTCAAATCAATGAACTAAAACAGTATCACATGGCTTAATTTGAACAAGTAATGCACATGGAATTTCAGATTTGGAATAACAGGCTTCCTGATCTGTTCACTGTCCCTCAGCAGTTGAAAACAGAGAAATTGGAGTAACGTTATGCTGTGCCCTGCCCCATGGGGTTGCACAGAATGAGGGGAGGAGGACATTGCTTATGTGCTTAGACTGGAAGTATCCCTCTATAATGAAAGTTCAAATCCCAGGGAAAAAAAAAAAAAGAAAAAAAGAAAAAAAGTTGCTTTTATGTCTTTCTTTCTTTATCTCCAAAGGATTTGCTCAAGGTTCATCTAAGTTTCAATTAATGCGGATTAGAGTTTAATGAGGTCCTTACTGCTGCCTGCTGCAAAACAAAGCGAAACAAAACAAAACAGGAAAAAGTCTCACTGATGTCCAGAGGAGTAAAGTGTTTTTGCTTTAAGCTGATGATCTAACACCACCAGAGAAAGGCCCTTTGCCTGACTTATGGTTTACTTACTTGGGATATTGGGAAATACCTCAAGGTGGACATCTACAAACTGAGGCACCTGCACTCAATTCCTCCATTTGAAATCAAAAAATGACACAACTGTGAGACATCATAGGAGATTTTTCCAAGTGGAAGTTTAAGTTAAAGGGGTAACACAGTATCAGTATTGATTAATAATAAGGTGTTGGTGGAAGAGGATTTTTGGCTAAAGGATGTTGGGAGAAAATGTTTTGTTAATTTATTCGTTAAGAGCAGTAAGTATTCTGCTGTAGTGACATAATTTCTCTGCTCACAGCTCAGGCTCATCCAGTGAAGTATGCAGTACGTACTCCATGAAACAACGTAAATGAATATAGCCATTCATTATTAAACTGCCATTTTACTACTTAACCAAATTTTCCAAGTCATCTCCTGAGTTCCCTACTATAGTTACATATTTATCATCATTAATTCTTTAGCAGGAGCAAGGTGCTTTCAGGCTGGTACAGGCTTACTACAGAAAGTCTATTCCGAGCAGAAATGGTGTGGTGCAGTGACTTGTGTCATGACTTCGTGCTAATGAGGGTGCACTGAACAGGAGTCCATCCAACCCATGGGAAACCCAATCGAATTACTGAAAACTGAAGTAAAGTTGATAAGGCAGATTTCTGATATTAAGGTAACAAAATTCTGAAGTGTGACTGGCAATGGGGTGAAAATATTCTTTCTTTGAGGCACAGTTAGATTCTGACTTAGATGTATTAACTCAAAATCTTGCCAAAGTGACAATCTAGTCAGATCTGACTGTTCCTGTTTTTCTCTGTGCTCACAGTTTGAACATCCCTTTGATTTACAAAAGCACTTCTACAAACCCTTCTTTTTTGAGCAAGCAGCGCAATTAAGGTTTGGAATGTGGCTGACGCTCAATTAACCTTATTATATTTATTTTCAGGCTTTGGAGAATGGATCACCTTACCAAAATGTGAACTGTTATGAATTTGTGTTTATGAGCCTGTCTCAAGGTAAAAGCCCTGAAAGGATTTAAGAGTTCCTAAACAGGTTCTTGCTGATTAGATCACAATGCATCTGAAAGGATCATGATACGCCTATTATAAATTATTTAGTTTCAGAGGAATTATTATAGTTAGCAGGTAAATATGCACCAGTGCCTTAGGGAGAAAATGAAATTAAACTATGAAAAGTGTATAACCTTGAAGGTCTGGGCAAAATTCAAAATACCAGGAAAAGAAGGCTGAAAATTTGGTCTGACACAATCTTTATGTTGCCTTATGCTCCCTTTACATGCCAAAGTTTCCAAAGTGTGTGTGATTTAACCTGGTGCAATGTAAGTGCTGCCTTTAATTTGGGGTTATGATAGCATGTGTTAAAGACAAAATGTCAGCCAGATTGGATTTTCAGCTATGTACACACTTGATGTTATGATTTAAGTCAGGGCTTAACTGTCACTCTGACAAAGAACTTTTTTTTTTTTTTTTTTTACTGTTGCAATATTTAATTACATGAAGCCAAATGCTGAGATCAGTGAGAAGAACTGGTAAAACTTTTCTTTCTCAGCAATAGAACTACAGTTGCCTTTATAACATGTTAAATTCTGGGCTGTACTTACAATGTAACGGCTACTGTCAATAATAGCAGCTTCATTTGTACCTGGCAATACACTGTGTACGGCTTTTCCTTCCCAACACGGCACAATTGATTATGTTTTTGACACTTTTGGAATACGTGGTATTTGAGTTTGCTAAGAAAGCTAAAGCTCAAGTCAGTGCAGAATATGGGAGACATTAACTACATGTTGATAGTTCTGTGGTATGAAATGGCGTTAAGTAAGTATTCAGTTATATTCTGTATATGGGCATTCACTGATGCAATTCTCAGTAGCTGAGGGAGTTTCTCAGCTGGAAGATTTCCTTACATGAAGATGTCCCTGGTATACATTCAGAGTTGAAGGTGGAGGTGCCACAGCTGAGGTTCCTTCAGTGGGAATAGGAAACAACTCCAGCACTGCCAGGTTCCTGGAAGGCTCCTTGCTCTGTAACATTTTCCCCGCATTCTGACTTTGCTAGCGTAATCAAACACTTTTCCCCCACTTAGTGTTCAGCCTTCATCATGACTCCATAGAATCACAGAATCATGAATCACAGAACCATAGAATCACCAAGGTTGGAAAAGACCTACAAGATCATCCAGTCCAACCGTCTGCCTGTCACCAATATTTCTCACTAAACCATGTCCCTCAACACAATGTCTAAACATTCCTTGAACACCTCTAGGGTCGGTGACTTCTTCGTTGTCCTGCAGGTGTTTTTTTATAATGAGCTACATACATTTTGAATGTAACTTTTTAAGTTGAGAGATAGGCATCCCTCTCCTCTGATGAGTAACTAGAGATGTTTCTTGGCAATGGGATTGTAAGACCAGTGTAAACCAGTAAATGATATAGCTACGCTGGGATAACTTCAGACACTGTCAACTGGCTGCCTTAAGGCAAAGATAGAGCACATATCTCATCAAGGATTTTCTTCATCACAAATCCATATATAGAGAGCTGATTTCATCATTCAGTCTAAAAATTTGCATGCACAGTAAGATTGTTCGAAGTCCAGAAAGCAAATCTAGGCAGACTATGAGTGAGGAGAAGAGCACTTACTGATATGAAAGAGCTGCTTTAGCGTTCTGCGTGTGATATCAAAGCAACTGGGTGCTGATACTACATCAGTATTTGTAGTACTGGCCTTCACCAATCCCCTTCCAAAGAGCTGCATGAATCCTAGTTCTTCTTGGCAGAGAGGAGAAAAAAAAGCTGTGACACGAGACAGTGGGCATCAGTTTTCAGATGGTAATGATAAGTGTATACTGACCTCATCCACAACATGGGTGGTTGTTTTAACCATGGTTGGTTGTTTCCTTCCAAATAACCTGTGTTCAGTACAAAGACATCATTGGTCATTCCAGCTATCTTTTTGTCATGGCTTGCATCTTTGATATGCTAAAGACAGGCTGCTAACTATGACATCACCATTTTATATTAAATTTTGTATGTGTCAGCTAGGTATATAGTCATTAATTTTTAAGACACACGTGAAGTATTGCAACTACCAGAAAAAAAAAAAAAAGAAAAAAAAAAGTGTTATTTGTGAAGGAGGTTTCAGAAGCCTCTTAACCCATTTATGTCACAGGAGGATTGAGCAGAACCTCAGGTGAAAATGAACTAGCTTAGAAAGAAAGAAGCCTTCTTTTCCTGGGTTGCAGAAATAAAGACACAGTTGCATTATTCCCTGCACCACATAGTTCTTGTATTAAACAGAACCACAGGGAGGAGGAGAAGAAAGGTACAGTGGCTCCTAGGCTTAAGAATGGTCTCTTTTCTGTATATCTGTTGATTTGAGTTCTCATTCAAAACATCTCTTTAGATTGAGGGATGAGCCAGGAAGAAAGGCATGTTTCTTAAGAAGATACTTAAATAGTTCCTCTACATTGAACTGAAGATGAGATGGGTTTCCTATTATGTACCTAGACATTGCACCTCACATGAACAGCTCTGCTCTGAAAGGCCATATTTATAAAAACTCTTCATTATTTTTCTATTTTGTGTCCTTGTTTTGGATTTTGTGATCAGTCATCTGAACATACATTTTGCAGAGTGAAACTGACCTCCTCTCTGTCCTTATACCTTGGGTAACAACAGAGAGGGAATAGGGCAATCTAATGGACACTGGATATTTTGTTTGATCCTGTCACAGCAGGGTGTGGATAATGTTGTAATGTTCACTGCTTGGGATGACTTTTGGATGTCCAAGAACTGGGTATGCTCCCTCCACCAAACTGATATGGAAACAGGTTATGAACCTGAAGAGAAGAGTTTCCCATTGCAGGCAAAATCTGAGTTAATGTCTTTGAGCATGAACACAAAGGTGCAGCAACCACCATTGTAATGACTGACTACTTAGTTGGCATTCATTCTAATGAAAATACTACTTTTGTGGTGTTTTGCCTTTTTAGCTGTGTACTGAAAGTGTGTAAAAGATCCCATTCTTCTCATTTCAGTGTCTGTACCTAATAGGGATACAAACAAACAAAACGATTGATATATGAGTGGAACAAAGTTGCCTAAGTATGCTTTTGAGTGACATTTTAGATGTTTGTGACTACCTCACCTGGCAAAGAAGGTCCTTGTCTGTCAGTCTCACTTTGATGCCTGACAAAATTATGGAGAAGATAGATAATTCTGGGAGTTACTGAAAAATGTATGAAAGACAATGCAGTCATTGGTCACAGCCAACATGGTTTCATGAAAGGAACCATACTAAATTGGAAGGAACTGTTGACTCCCTCAAGGGTAGAGAGAGCTTGCAGAGAGATCTTGCCAAGTTAGAGGGCTGGGCAATCACCAACTACATGAGGTTTAATGAGAACAAGTGCCAGATCTTGTATCTGAGATAGGGCAACCCTGGATATATGTCCAGATGGGGGGATGAGTGGCTGGAGAGCAGCCTCACAGAAAGGAATATGGGGGTTCTGGTTGATGGCAAGTTGAATCTGAGTCAGCCGTGTGCCCTGGCAACCGAAAGGGCCAACCATGTCCTGAGGTGCACCAGGCCCAGCACCGCCAGTTGGGTGAGGGAAGAGACTGGCCTGCTCTGCTCTGTGCTGATGTGGCCTCATACTGAGCAGCATGTGCAGGTTTGGGTGCCATATGTAAGGACATAAAACTGTTGCAGAGGGTGCAAAGAAGGGCTACTAGGATGATGAAGGGCTTGGAGGGCAATGTGTATAAGGAGAAGCTGAGGTCCCTGTGTTGGCTCAGCGCGGAGCAGAGGAGCTGAGGGGAGGCCTGATGGTGGCTGCAGCTGCTCACAGGGAGCGGAGGGCAGCGCTGAGCTCTGCTCTGTGTGACAGCGACAGGGCCCCAGGGAACGGCATGGAGCTGTGTCAGGGGAGGGGCAGGTTGGATATCAGGAAAAGGATGAGGCAAGTCCTTGGCTGGCAAAGGAAGCTGGTCCCACCTAACATCAGTGGTACCCGGCACTCTGTGCCCCAAAGGAAGTTACTGGCACAGCTCCGGCACACGGTTTGTCTGCAAAGCAGGAAGGTGCTTTACCTTCAGCAGCGCCTCTGCTCAGTGAGGGCTTAGAAAGTAGTATCCTGCCTTGGGAATGCTTCTGGTACCTCAACCTGTGGTGAAGCTGATCAGCTAAAGGGAAGGAGATGAGAACTCTTCCAATAGGAAACACTGTTTTCCTTATCTCTGCCTCCTGACTGCACAAATAGCTGTATGGCCAGGTTGCTCATGACCAGCTGCTTCAAGTCATCTAGCTGGGAATGAAAACTGTGTGAATGAAAACTGGTTTGAACCCATAGTCAGTGGGAATTTGCCTTGTCAGGTCTCAACTTGGGGGACCTGGGATTTTGGCTGAAAGACTTTCACAGCTCAAAGGTGTGGGGGCTCATAAACCAAGTGAAGCATTCGCAGACCTTTGTTTCTTAAATAAATAGAACTGGAGTCAGCTTTGGCTTTTAGAAATGCATGAAAATGAAGCCGAGCTTATGCAACAGAAGGCCACAGCCATGGCTCTGGTTGATGGGACCAGTACCTAACTAGCAGCTAAATCCAGACATGTCATCTCCTGTTGGTCCAGCTCCAAAGAGCTGTCCAGCTCTTCTCTGTGTCGTGCATTTCTTCATCTTTAGCTTAGTTTCCAAAGAAACCATGAAATTGATTGCTGTAATGCTAGTTCCCCTTTTCCCCCGTGGCTTCCAAACCTGAAAGCTGGTTCCATCTGTCCATTCATCTGCATCACAACAGTGGATACTTCCAAATCTGTTTCTGTAGTTTAGGAAAACCGGTGGCAGGAGAGAGAGCAAAGCCACCCGTGCTGTGGCAGCCTGTGGGCAGCAGGTCCTGAAGGAGCTGCCTTCACCCCTGGCAGAGGGGCAGGACAGCAGGGGACACCCGTGAAGTCAGCAGCGAGGCGGGGGAGATGGTGCCAGACACCAGGCTTCCCTCATCGGTTCTGCTGCTCATACAACAGCTTGCCCAGCACATGTCTGAATGGAGGTCAGGAAAGTGTTGGGATGGGATGTGCTAACCAGATAGCGGTGTCAGCAGGATTTTGCTAATGCACAGTCTGGGCTTTAGAAGTAAAGCCTAGAACAAAGTGACACGGGTACGACTGAAAACTGTGTTTGCTGAGTAACCTACTTGCAGTGCTTCCTCTCCCTGCGTGTGCAGGTGAAATTTCACCTCTGGAAACTGATCCTGATGCACAAATTCCAGGTCCTTCCAAAGTGTCCCATCCCCCACTCTGCCATTTAACATCAAAATTTGTTGCTCTGTTCTGCTGACTCGCCTCACAGATCTTAATTTTTCCTCTTCATTTTCAAGAAGGATGTTAAAAGAGGTAATTTCCACTGCTACTTTTAATGCCATTAGGAAGAGACTGTCACAGGAGAATGCAGATATATTAAAGACTGCTGAATTACAGTGCAGCATTTAGGTGATAAAAACCTGCCCAACATTATTCATGGCTTTCTAAAAAGAAAATGCAGGTACTTCTGGTTCATTCCTTCTTGCCAAAACAATATTTACTGATGCTAGATTCTTCCTTGACCTGTCTGTACAATGAGATGAAGCAGAGCAAGAAAAAACAGTGCTATATCCAGAAGACCTACTTTCGACTTTAAAAATGCCCTTGTAACACATTCTCCAGCTGCACAGAGTGTGTTCACCCTTTTTGTTTTTATTAACCTTTGTTTTGTTCTGCTCTTAGTTGTGCTCTTGCATGCTAGCATGGCTATATTTGGAGGCAAAATAAATTAATTGGTTGCAAACCTAATAAGAGTTTTGATCTATGCAGGCTGCACAAAGAGGGGCAAAGAGAACAGCTTGTGCCACTTTCCTGCTCAGGAATGCTGCATATATCATGGGAAACCACGCGCGTGGGTGGAATTCTTTAGCTTGTTTGTCAATGCAAAGTATTTTGAATACTGTCACTGAATATAGCAAAATCCTTATTTTCACAGGCCAGATAATCCCTCGTGTTTTCTTAAACAATGCACTAATATGGTCCCCTTTTGGCAGACAAAGGGAACAATGCGGTACTCGTTACTGTAGCCCTGCACCAGCGAACAGTCCCTGTGTATAGGAATGCAGTGGAGGCAGAAACACGCAGAGGGTTTATGAGAATTCTTTAAACTAACGCTGAAAGTAACCCAGCTGCATTATGCAGTTTGCTGGGACCTGCAGCCATATGGACCTGCACCCAGGGTGATCACGAAGCTAAGGAGATCCATGTGTTTTCAGGGTCTGGCTTGGAAAGTAAGGTTTTAATTAATTCAGAGTAAGGTACCTCATATTACCTCCCGTTTACCATGGGAAGGGGAAGGAAGGAGAGCTGGTGTGCAGATAGTTACCATGGAGCAGGTGATATATATGGGAGCTTGATACCTTGTGCATGCTCTTACCCTGCAGTAAATGAGCTCGCTCCTATTAGCAAATCTGAGTCATGTTAAATCCCTAAGGGATGGAAAAAGCTCACTGTGTGTTTGGGTAAATATAGCATGCAACTTTGCTTGCATACAAACAACATCCTCTCCCCTGTTGGGCTTGGTTTCACTTGTTGGTTAGTAGTACCGAGGCATGTTCATTTCCAGAACTGCTCCTTTGGCTCCTGCTTCTGCAGTACAATCCAGCCCAGCATAAAGCTGAGGAGCAGGCTCAAGATGCCAGTACTTGCCTCTCTGTTGGCTGTTCTTCCCTAAGGGTATGTTTGGGCAGGCCCGTTTGCAGTGTGTTTGGCAGAGAGCTGGTACACTGGGTGGTTGGAGTTTGGGAAACCTGGGGGAAGAGCCATATATCTTATCACGTCCTGTGCTTACATGTCGTATAGATTAATTTTACAGGCTCGTATATTAGATGGTTGTATTTACATAGTGTCACTACTGTAAAGAGCTGGCGTGGTGATCTATGGATACAACCCTTGCATGACAATTGAGGTCGAATGCAGGTCAAATCACCCTGGAAAAAATATGAGCTGAAAGCTATTGCAGGGTAAAGTTCTGCCGCACCACAAGCATTTATTGTAGTGGTGCTGTACTTACACCAGCTGACCCTTCCTGCTTGTTATAAAACAGGTTTAGAAGAGGGTGCCACAATGGAAGACGTGTACTTGGCATCGGTGGAGACGGACCGAGGTGTGAAGGAGCAGCTGCGGCTGTATGACACCAGGGGTCTGCAGGAGGGCGTAGAGCTGCCGAAGCACTACTTCTCTGTTGCTGATGGCTTCATTCTCGTGTATGCCATCACCAGCCTTGAAGCCTTCCAGAGAGTTGAACAGCTCAAAAAAGAGATTGATATCTTCAGAGACAAAAAGGAGGTAAATGCGTGGTGCCCTAGCTGCTTGGCTTATTGGCATATCAGTGATAGGAAGTTAATGTTACAAAGCATAAGGTTGGACTCTGTAAAACTTGCACAGAAAGGAAAACAAGCGTACCCACAGACTTGGGCAATCCAGCCAAAGGGAGCTTTCTCATGCTGAGAAGCCTCATTCACATGCTGTGCAGCTCAAACAAGTAGTGTTGGTTTTTTTTTCTTACTTCCTCTACCACAGCTAAAATCCAGTTAGCTGAAAGCATCAGTTTGGACACTTATGAGTAATAAACCATATGGTCTACAGCAGTGCAGTTCTTATGTTTTTGGTTTTTTTCCTTAGGTATTGTACATGGGAAGTCAAGTGCACAGAATAATGTAACAAAGAACATTATTTTTGTTTGTTTTGTATTCACGTACTTGATGGCTTACAAACTAGTGTAATTGACAGTGGGTCTCCCAGACATTAGTCAATTGGCAAAGCAGCTTTAATGTATCTTAACAACCATATTGAATCAATTCAATTGTGTGAAATGACTGCTCTATTTTCCCTTAGAAAGCAGCTAGTGTTTTCAGCTGACAGTGTTCCAGCTTAGCTAAACAAATATAACTTGCATGTGGCATTAGCATTATGGCTTTTCTTACAGTATCTTTGTGTTCTCCAGTAGCTTTTCCTGCTAAATGTCTTTAGCCTACAGCTCTCCAAATGTCTATTTTATGCTGTTTAGAAAAAGAAGAAAGTGCATGAAGAATTAATTGGGTAATGGTAGGGAGAGATTTTCCAAAGAGTAACTTGGGCAGTACTTGCAGAAGTTCTGCAGGAAGGCAGGCTCAAAGCTTGATGGCAGTCAAAAATGGAGGCAGAGAGGTATGTTGGCTGGTGGGGCTGGCGTGAGCTGCATGCTGTCAGGGTACAGATGTCAGGAGTATGGCAGTTGGCCACAGCCACCCTGCAGGACCAGGGGAGGTGGCAAGCAGGACATTCACCCAGACACTGTGTTTCTTGAGGGTGACGCAACTGAAAAATAGCGGTGCCCACTGCAGGCTGGATAAGTCAGTTTTATTCCTCTGATTTCTATTGCATACAAAATACTCTCTGAAGGTGAGATCAGGAGTCCTTAAAAAAGCACCAACAGCCTTAAAGTCTCTGCAGCCATAACCAGATTCAGGATGCATCTCCATCTGTGGTGCCTTTGAGCTGGCAAGCCTTTGCCCCACCAAGCAGCACAGCCCTGTACCATGCAGCCAGGACTGTAAAGCACAGGTGGCAGCCTCCTGTCTCCCCTCAGCATGCTCCTTAAAGCGTGGCCTATTTTTGTACGAATGGAGATTGTCTTCTCTCATACTGGCAGAGTTTGACCATAGGCAAAATTCAGATGGTAAAAGTACTGGAAAATGATAGCTTCTTACAAAGGGGTGAACGCCTACTCAAACAGCATGGGCTGCTGTAGAAAGGAAAGGGAGCCTCAGAGCTTGCAGGAACAGGACAAACGTCTCTAGCTGGAGAGAAACAGGAGACATCCCAGGGGCAGCCTGATGAGCAGGAAAGGGCTAGTGGGCGTGGCCATGGCCAAAAGCCCAGTCATGGGGAGAGGACTTCATTATTTTAGGTTTGTCAAACCACCATGGAGTGCAGAGATGAGACCAGAGTTCAAGTAAGGACCTTGCACTATAAATACAGGCATGATTTCCCCCACTGACTGATGCTGTTAAAACATTTTTAGAAAGTGGTTAAGTGAAACCAAGCAGGAATGGTAGCTTTAAGGGACTACATTCAGTGCTGTCCGAAGGAGAGGCAGCAGGCAGCCCCCAGGGCTGCCTATACCTGCTGCCTGGGGCTGGGACACAAACAGGCTGGGCAAAACCCCTGTATCCACGCCTTCCCTGGTGCCATAAACCATTTTCATTTCTCAAGCATCCACAGCTCTGACTGACTCAGATGCCACACTTGTGTTACTTCTCTAGGGCAGCTCAATTGCAGAGTAAATGGAGAATAGGACTGTTTAACTTCTGCTCTTTTGGGTATGGCTTCCCTTTAAGCAGCCTGTGGGCTAAGGCTTGCATATCTTATGATTAAAGCAGCTCCCAGGCCACAACTAGACAAGGCAGGTTTGAACCCCAGACCCTACTCTTCCAAATCGTGTGCAGCTTGCCTTGTGCCAGTGCTAAGTTAAAGAACAGGCCTGAATTGTGTTACTGCATGTCTGCTGTTTGTTTAAAGGCACTGTGAACGGTGGATGCTCTTTGCACGAAGCTCACCTGTTCGTTTCATTTGTAGGTAACAGTTATCGTCTTGGGAAATAAAATGGACCTCCTGGAGCAAAGACAAGTGGAAACAGAAGTAGCGCAGCAATGGGCAAGGGCTGAGAAAGTGAGACTGTGGGAAGTGACTGTGACAGATCGGAAAACACTGCTTGAGCCATTCACCTTCCTAGCGAGCAAACTCTCCCAGTCCCAGAACAAATCAACGTTTCCCCTGCCTGGAAGGAAGAGCAAAGGGAATAACTGCGATAACTAAGCTCCTTTTAATGCTGTCTGCTGTAGCCAGGTGCAGCCTAAATCCTTTCTATGCCTTTCGCTTCACGCGGTTTCACTTAAAGCAATAATCTCATTCAGCAATAAATCAGCAAGCTTATGGCTAAGAGGTATTCTTCCTTCTCGTGGACTTGGCTTGAAAAAGTCACTGGTGGTGAAGCCTTAAAAAGCACTTAATGTTGGGAGTTACCTTGCAATAAGGCTGAGGAAGGGAGAAGAGGGTGGGAAAGAGGCATGGGCTTACCTCTTCTGCAGGGGCTTAGACTGTCCCTGGGTACAACCATAGAGGGAAACAATCCTTCAGATCTATGGCACTTGTTCACACACAGAACTACCTGTAGTGAAGCTGTAAATGTGGAGAGAGGATATGTTTGAAACAGCAGCAGTCCTCTGACCTTAAGCATGGAGCCCCTTGGCCACGGGGTTTTGGATGCTGCAGGGGGCTCAGGTCAGGGTGTTGTTGCAGGAGAAGTGTTGGGGCAGGAGCAGTAAATACAAACAGATTTAGATGCCAGAGCTCTGTTAGTGTCTGAAAATAAGAAAAGAGGGAAACAATGTCTCGTGGGAGAACCTAGACCAGATCTACCCTTCCATGAAGCTTGTCAGCAAAGTCTGGCAAATAGTGCGTTCAGCTCAGGAATTTATTTGTACAAACCAGAAAAGCTCTCACAGCACTCATTAATTTAACTGTGACCTGATGGACAACATAGCAGTATGAAGTTTTGTTCTAACATGTCCAGTGCAAATCAGTCACACTGACATAGGTGTTAATTTTATTCAGAAATGGTATGGAACAACTTGGTAAGCAGGAGGTACCTCACCAGGCTCTGCTCAGTGCCTTGTGAAATATTCCTGCCCCACTAGAGAGTGAAGCCACAGCAACCCGCAGCCTGAACAATGCTGCAGGCTGGAGTACAGCCAGTACAAAGTGCTGCACTGCTTGGTGAGAGGGGCTGAAGAGTAAAGATTGCTGCCTGTTGGCTGTTGTGGCAGCCTCACAGCAAATGCACAGAAATCCCTGTACAAATGGCCTTGCTCTTAAAGTGCTGTACATCATACAGCAGCAGGAGCACAGCTTTATGCGCTGGATTTGATGCTCTGCATTGGTAAACCTGTTCCAGGTCAGCCTGTTAGCAAACCAAATAAAAGTGACTATGAAGGGACAATGAGTGGCTGTTCCCAAAGTGAGGGGCCAGTTTTTGGCCTCTAACAACCTTAATACACTGATAGCAGCTTTTCTTTGCATTTGAAGGCAGGAGCGGTGAAAGAGAGCAAACTGAAGTACCCAGTTCCTTAATTTACCGTGAGATTAATGTTGCTTTGAACAAATATTGAGAATTTCATTGTGAGTCAGCAAAACCATGAGCAATATTTGCACTGTCATATTATAACTGCTAAATAGTGTGCTTAATGATCACAATTAAGCTGTGTGCTTATAGCATTGCTCTTCCTGAATACTGGCAAATAATCTCTGTCAGCATTACTAATGCCAGAGCAACAGTACAATCCACTGAAAATTAAGCAAGTATTCCTACCTTCATAATGAAGCTAGACGAAACTGTTTATGTGCTTTGCTCAATACAGTTTGGATTGCCGTGGCCACCAAGTCAGATAAGAGAGCAATTACGAATGAGCAAGCCCCTGTAATGCCCTGCTAGAAACATACAATTGCCTCCATTGCAACACTGCAGCTGAGTAAGCACTACAGCATGACCTCCCCCAGCCTGGCCAGTAATAGTCATTGTCCCCAGCGATGCTGCAGAACAACACTCCCTCCTCACTCATTTCCTACAATACACGTGTACTCATGGTTCTCCCCACCCAGAAGACTGCATGCACAGAATCTGCCTGTGTTCTTGGGAAGTGGGGCGGCTTCAGAGCAGCAGTGGTTCACCTATTTGCTGCAGCTTTTCGTTGAGGAATTGGCTACGTTCCTCCTCTTCAGCTTTGCAGAACCTTTTACCAGGGAAGGACTTGATTCAGCTATGTATCAGTCAAAAT
>JAOWBP010050871.1:4961-17505 GCA_028571105.1 Tragopan temminckii | reverse complement strand
TGAGCCAGTGCTTGTTCAAATATTTAAAAGCCATTTGACAAGTTTGTTTACAAGCAGACTTGGGCTTGCCTAAGGGGAGTTATCAGTCTGCTATTCGGCTGATGTGTCAGAAGCTTGGCCTATAGCGTTTAGTAAGTACTAAAATCAAAAGGTATCTATACTAGTTAATAGAGCTTATTTTAAAAAAGGAAACAAAATGGATGACACTTATGAGTCTGTCCAATTGCCACTGTATACCCTTCTCACACAGCAGTTCTTCCAGTATACACACAGACAGACCTTATTCAGTACCTAAATCAAGTATTAGTAACAATTGTCATGATACAAAGCTCGTCAAAACAATCTATTGTATTAAAGAAACTGACTATTCCATGTATTCAGTGACTAATTAGGAATCTAATCTCCACTGGACCTACAAGAGACCAGCATACATAATGCTTATTTTGTAATAGAGCAGCATCAATCAGTTTTCAATTTACAATTAAAAAAACAAAACCAGGACTATTTTTGAAGGTTTAACATTTTTTTAGATTGCACTCAATTTCAAAATTTATTTTAATTTTACAATTCTGGAATAGGAAAGTAATCCAACAGAAGTGCCAGTGAAAGGTTTCAGAGACCAACCAATCAACAAATAAAAAATATCCTCCATTAAGTGACTGGTCCTAGCACTCCTTTGGCACTTATCCACATTCCCTGTCAGAGGGAACCATTTACCATGATTTCCAAGCAGGAAGGAGGAAAGATTTGTGCCAGCCATTTCCAAAGGCAGGGGTGGATGCTGCGAAGACACAGGGCAGCATCTAACTCAAAATAGCAAATGCTTTTGGAAGGAAGACCTGGTATTTCGGTCTGTTATGCAAGACTTCTCCAAGTTCTGAGCTACTGAGCCAGTGCTTGTTCAAATATTTAAAAGCCATTTGACAAGTTTGTTTACAAGCAGACTTGGGCTTGCCTAAGGGGTGAAGTGACTAACAAAGTAGAGAAATGTATCTGTTTCACAAAAATGCATCTGCCAAATCCAAAGTTGATAACTTCCTATGATATTTTCTAATTGCTTAGAGTTATGTATGATGCAGGATTCTGTAGCTAACTCCTGCGGGCACCTATATGCACCCAGCAGACAGAGGCATTGATCACTCAATTCTCACTGTCCTATCTGTAAGCCAGCACCAGTCAGCAGATACGAAGAGTGTCAATGGCAGTTAAGTAGTGTCAAAGAAAACTATATATATATTTATATTCTCCAAGTATATATATATATACACATATATATGTACACATAAGTACATATGTTAGTGCTTATTATTACGATGATTTTAAATTCAGTTTAGCTGACAGTACCCTGAAAGTAAATGTTACTGGAGACTCAACTATCTTTACTCATCAAATCTGACAGCAGAGTCCCACTGGGTGCCCTGGTCTGCCTGTCTTGTATGTGATGTGGACAGAATCCCTCCAAAAGAAGGAAATAGATTTGACGCGAATCACATTTCTGATCTGCCTGGTAAGAGAAGTACGGGCAACAGATTCATGTAAACACCCATCCACTAGAAACTAGACTTCAAGAACAGACTAAAACCTTCTGATAAATTACTGGATTGGGTAAAATTTACACAGAGAAAAAGACTGCCACTTGTTGCAAGTTCAGCCATGCAGCTTGAAAGTGGATTTTTAAGGAAAAATTACTAATGTGCAGACTACAGAAATATCCCAGTATTATTCTTGACAGCTTAATTCTCTGTTAAAGTTAACATGTATCTGTCACCAAACAATTCCGAGAGGTGGCACATTTTCTTCAAAGGTGTGCACCCGTCCCTGGTTATTTTTGCACTAAAATTTACAATAAAAGTCCAAGTAAAATAAAAGCGGAATGGTTTTCATTTCCAAAGATGTACCGCTGCTTATCTCAAATTACTCCACAGCTAGCCATGCTGACACATTCAAAATTATATGCAAGAATTACCTTTAACTCATGTTTACAAATTACTCTTACATTCTGGCAAATTTGGTGGTGATATGCATTTTGTGGTTTGTTTTTGTGTTGGCATTGAGTGACCTAAAGGATGACACCCAAGAAGTGAAGCTCAGTCTGTGAAGTAAATCATTAGGAACAGAGTTTAAAAATGCAACAAAAAAACACCTTTTATATCTTAGTGTGCCCCAATCATATTAATACCAACAACAGAAATAGAACAGAAGAGAATAGGAGAAAAAAATCAGTGAAAGACATTTATTGAGTATATGAGATGAAATGATAATTTAACTAACACATCAGTCAGGATGACTGACTGCCTCTAGAATCATTCTACCTTAACACAAAATACCCAATTCTTTACTTTCTTCCCATTTTTTTGGGGTGCTATTTTTAGTTATGTCACAAAATTATCAATATTTCTCTACATTAAATACATACAATTTTGAATGTACTAAAATCTGGTATAAAACAAAAACCAGGATGAAACAGTAATGCATTACTAATTTAACTATTTCACAGTTCATCTAAAACCTGAGCCAGAGTACCAAAACATTAATTTAAACAAAGGAATGAAATAAACCACATAAATAAGAGCAAAACAAATTTATCAAAAACAACAAAAAAGAATAAAAACCTGTGGTATGGTGGATGGGATGACAGTGGTCTCAGCAGGGACTGGTGGGACAGGGATCACAGGGACAATGGGAGAAGAGGAAGGAACAGCTTCTGTGGGCTAAAAATCACCAATAACATGTCAAAAACAAGGAAAGCCAGGAAAACATTTTCAAACAAGCAAGACTTAAATTTAATACATTTAAAAAGAAACTGAACAAACAAAGTGATTTGAAAACTATAACTATAGTTGAAAAAAGTCAAAAAGCAACGTGCTCATGTCAAAGCGCCCATGGAAGTGAGGCACATCACTTGTTCATACCAAGCTACTCACCTGGCAGTGCAGGGTACTAAGGTTTTAGTGGTACAAAAGAAAACTTGCTCACATCAGTGGACAGAATGAAGGTTTTTGTGGGCTGGTTTCACAACAGAAGTCCTTCAGAATTGTACAACGATGAGCAAAAAAAGGGATGCAATGATTGAAGCTGATACCGCAGAACAAAGTTAAAGTTTCTTTTTGATAAATGGGAAAAATGAAAGGCACTTTAAGCTTTCCAAACAAAGCTCAAGTTTAAGAAAATCTTTCCCTCAAACAGGTGGAAGATCCTAACAGTGATTCATTTCATCATTTCAAGGACCTTTATAAAGGTTTAGCATACAAATATACAGCACAACATCTTTGGCTGGGTAGGATTTTGGGTTGGGGCAATTCAAACAAAAATTCTAATTCAAACAGGAAAGCTACTAAGACATAAGCTACGAGGGAGCAAGACTACAAATAGCATTCTGGGCAAAACGTTGATTCAAATCATTCTGAGGTGCTAACATTCTGGTTGTCAACAAGCTGTCAACAACATAAACTGATGGCAACCACCATCAGAATCCCAAGCTGAACAACAGATCAAAGTTCTTTGCAACTCAGTTGTTCCAAGACATACTCGTGAAAATATGCTGAAGTATAACGACAAAATGAAATTACTGCGTGCTGAAAGTAAACAAATTCCCCAAACACATAAGAACAAAGCTTTTTAAAAGTTCAGGTTTTTTTTAGAACACAAAGCAACATACATCAATAGCTTAAGTAAAATAAAGAGTAATAGCAAAGGTTAAAGAAACCAAACACCACCCAAGAGAAGTAACCCTTATAAAAAACAGATGGTATTTCAATGTTTGTTTTTTCTTTCCAGCTCTATCTAAAATTAACAGTGAAAAATTTGCAGCTACTGAAAGATGATAGAACAAGGTATCTTTGATGTTTTGTGAGATTATTACTAATGTCATTTAACTGTGCTTATGAGGACTGCATAAAATCTTTTGTGTGCTTAAGTAAGGGAGGAGAGGGATACCAGAATCTAATTTGGTCTAGAAAAACACATTTCCCAAAAGATGTGGGGCATGCTCAGTGCAACAAACCTTCAGTTATCAGGAGATCAATGGTGCAACCTTTAGAGGACAGATCAAATTAAATGGCTTCAGTAGTTACTTAGCTCACATACACAAAAATAAACCTCCTCTTCAAATCTGTCTTGCTCCAAAACAAGCAGCTTCACCTATGTGAGCAGAGTAAAACTCCTATTAACCAAACAGTCGGATATTAAAATACAACACTAGGGGCAAAAAGTTAACCATGAGCAGGTTAGAAATGCCCTCCTTTACAGTTACAGCTCCTGGAACAAGAGAAGGTGGAAAAAAAGCCCACGCTATTCTCAGTCCACAAAACCACCTGCTCTTTGGCTCAGCAAAGTAACTGACTGATACAGTAGAAGTTTTCTTTGTACACCAATCCACATATCTACCATCGTACTGATGGCAGCTCTTTCTGGGCTTCATTCTTTCTCAGTTCCTAATGCCCTGTCCGTCTGGGTTTCTAATTCCCAGTCACTTCAAGAACTTTCCCAAACAGTTCCAATTCTAATTGTTGTTATTAATCTTTTAAAACTGGTGTTGTTCATAACCCTTTGTGCTTTAAGGCTTCAGTCTTGCGAGCTGTTAGCACGGTCACTGTTTTCTCCTTGATGCTGTTGATTTGGTATCCACTTTGCCTTAGCAGCCTGCCTTGCTCAACCCAGCTGCCTGACAACATTTTCATCGAGTCTCCTCCACCGGTGTGTGATGTGCAAACCCAGGTTAAGATAAAACTGTCTTTACTTAAATGTGAGCAGTTTTATGGAGTACAGGAACTGATGCAGGCACTGTGGCTACCACAAGGCAGACAGGAAAGGGTAGAAGAGAGGAAGCCCAGCCTTGAAACACACTTATGCTGAATTACTTGAATTTTACTGCTTGACTTACAATTCACACAAGTGGAAAATTATCTAAAACCATTTAAGTAAAGCTTTTAATTATTCAATTACAGGACTCACAAAGAGTTTCTTTAGTGCCGTTTTGTACCTCAGATAGGCTAATTTAACTACATATTTTAGAACCCCCTCTTTGCACACAATTTCTCTACCCTGGCTTTTGATACAGACCACAGTGCTACATGAAATTTAACTTTGGGGACTGTAATACTACGGAGGATGCCAGACACTCTCAGAAAAGCAAGAAACTAATAATAAAACACCCACCAAAATCACCCAAAAGGGAACACATTCTGAAATGCATACAGGTAAAGCATCAGCAGTAGAGACAAGAAAGTTGTTGCAACTTTTTACAAGACAATACCACTCCCAAGATGCTCGATGCTCGCTGCACCATCGCTGTGATCAGAGCCCAAACTAGAACAGGAACAATGGAGCCCTACAAGGGCAATTAGTGGAGCAGACATCTGCAGACAAAAAAGCAGCATCTGGCATGTTTCAGTTAGCAAAGTGGGCTGCAACACTGACAGTGGCTTACACGCTGAAACAGTACATCCAGTCTGCACACATGCGGTAGGTCATAAGACATTCATGTTCTACAGTATTAGTGGCACTCAGCCTCAGGTCTGCATGTGCCGCACATGTCCCCAGACACACCTCTGTCTACTTCTCCTCCTTCCCAGAGCAGGGCTAGTGATCAGCATACAGCCTCTTCCAGAGTGGGCAAGCAGACACTTTGCACTTCCCTTCCTTCCCTTTCCCAGCACCAACACCCTTCAGTGCACCTGAAGGTGAAGCAGCAGAACAGAACTTCTGCAGATACAAGGCCTGCAATGTATGTATGAAGAACATGCGTTGGGAAAGAGAGATGCTGCAAGGAAAGGAAGAGACAGCATAATCCAAAAAACAGGGGAACACCTCAGTATCTGTTTTTTCTACATTATTATACATTTTTCTATGTCCCCTTGGAAAAAGACCAAGAAAGACCAAATCACTTGAAGTGAACTGGGGGTGGGGAAGTGCAGGGCCAACAGAAGAACTAGGCCTGCTCCTTAACACTGCACCCAAAAAACATCACCTGATCACTTTGGATTATTGATTAGTAACAGACAGTGCAAGAAATTACATGGTATCTGACCTAGAAAGTCTTAATAAGAGAAGAAGAATACTGATTTTACTTCACTATGCCACATAATCAGCCTGAAAATGATTATGTGCTAATGGTATCCGTGAGAGCAGCTGAACAGGCTCCAACAGCCCAAGGCATCACTCTCAGTGCTCTCCTTCCTAGGAATTTCAGAGAAAACATATTTAATAATTCCTCCAATGTTTAGGAATTTGCCAAATAAATACATTACATTATTCTCAAAGACAAAAGCTTATCCTCAAAATAACTCAAAATTAATACATCTCTGACTACAACACTGAATAATTCTGCTTTAAATGGACAGAAACCTACTTACGCTATAAAAACAGTAATGTGCTAATTAAAAATGTGTAGCACATTTATGACAGACTATATCATATTATATATATATTATATATATTATATATGAGTACACGACTTGAACACTAATACACTAAGTGAATCTGACAGCAGAAATAAATGCATGAAAATCTGCATTAAAAAGTTATTTTATTACAACAGTCACAAGAAATTTTATTGGGTACCAGTGTAATGTGATAGACATTCTAATTGTATAAATTAAAAAATAACCAACTTTACAAGTTGCATGTTTAAGAAAAACTAATTTAATAATGCATTTCGACAGCTAATTAACTTATGGCAGTAAACATCTCCAGATCTAACACCAAAGTCTAGACCTTGTGAAAAGAAATAACACTCCCCTTTCCTCATCAACCAACATAAAGATTTTCTATGAGAAAATGCCAACTAACCTGAAATGAATCAAAGCACCGAACATACCTGGAAGCAGATCACCAGATCAAATTCTGTGATGCTGCTCTTCTTCAAGCACCAGAAGATAACATTTTGGAGAATAAAACTAAAGCAAACCATGCCTTCCTCCCTTTCATTAAGTTACTATCCGAAAAGAACACTGCATGGAGTGCAATAATCTTAATGGGAAAATAGTGACTAGAAATACCCCTTTGCCAAGTGGACTTCATTAATTACTACTCTGATCGCTAATCATAAAACACATGGGGAAAAAAAAAGGCAACAGCAGGATTAAACTATAGAAAGAAGTATGACATGTTATCCACAGTCTGCATCATATACATCTCATCTCATTTTACAAGAGCACAACATCTTTCAAAACTGTGCATCTCTAAGTGCCTAAAGCAATACGTACCTTTTCTAAGTAACAGTTAGAGCACGAGCCATCAGACACCCAACCACTAGCAGCTTTAACTTTTGCTGTGCTTTTTGTAGGACTCTTCTTTACACTATCACGCAGGTTAGTAAATTTTCCTCTGTGTTTGGTAGAGGCTGGAAGTGTGGACGAACTAAAAGATGTATGAAAGCCCAGTGCCTGCCGCTGATGCTGGAAAGGCTGCTTTGGCTGCACATGGCGATTCTGATGTATTTCCATTCTGGGGTTCCTGGTTAAATCAGCTAGCTTGAGCGTTCCCATTTCACAGTCATCTGTAGCACCACAGTGTTTGTAGTCGTGACAGTAAGCAGTCATGAAACTAACAACACAACAGTCCTTTCTGGGAGAAAATGGAGGGAAAATAAACCAAAATATTGCCTCCTGAAGAAGTTAAAAATATTGTTTCCTGGATTACGGTCGTAGGAAATAAAAACAACACTGAACACTGTTTTAGCTAGGACTGCATGTAGTGTACTCTCTCACGCTATTTAAAGAGCACCATTGAACCACCACACGACAGTCAATTTGCTAGGCATAAATAATCAATGCAATGCACAAATTATTGAATAGATGGCAAAACTCATCTGACTATTAAAAAGCAGCCATGAAAGGTTATAGTCATTTTTTCTCCTACACGAAATCCTACTATTCCTAAACTTTGTTGTATTTTTACAGTATCTCTGATATTTGCTGCTAGAAAATATTTTAAAATGTTTATTCCTCCTTGGCAAACTTTACGGGGGCTGAATAACTGTGTTCATCTGTTAAAGGCTCACATTGCCATGAATACATCAGCATTGTGAAACACAATTTTAAGATACTCATTGCTTAAAATAATCGTTTAAAAATCATAGCAATTGTTTTTTTTTTTAAGTTTGTTATTAATTTCATTGTTTATTCAGTTTTTAGTGCCACAGATGCCTTATCTATTGCATTTTAACCCTTGTTTTCAAAACAAAACCCTCACCTCTAGGAAAAAAAAAAAAAAAAAAAAAAACAAAGTGTGCACAGAGGATTTAGCTTAATACAATCACACTGATGTACATTTAACTTTACCAGCCCATTGTAAATCAATCCTTCTAAAAAGAGATAAGGTTTAAAAGTTACGTTCCCAAAGACTACATGAAAACTGGCATCTAAATAGGGCCACTTCCATGCTGAGGCTCACTGCAGGAAGAGGTGGGTTTCTACCTACACAGCTCCAGAGCAGCACGGGCCATGCTATCAGCCTTATGTCCTATGGGTCTGATGTAGTAATACGCTGTGAATCTGAATATCTATCTGGCACTGGGCATGGTAAGAATGAGCAATGTTAGCCCACAGAAAACAAAGCTTTATTAGGTCAGCTGTGCTATGATGAAGCAGAGAGATTTTATCAGTTCAAAGCATTAAAACAGTATTTTCCTTTCCATCGTACACTCTTCTACAGTAAACCTGGCTACAGCAATATGAGTCAGCATAATTATTATACAGAGAATTTAAAAAACCTAGAAATACAGACTTACGTATAAACATTTACAGTTATTTATAGCATGGATATTAAGAGAGAGATAAGAACTGACAGATGCTCCTCTAATCACCAAGAGCTGCCACGTCTCATCTTCTACCCAGAATGGATGTAATCAAGAGCTGCATATCAGATCATTAATGTGATACTTAAAAATACGGAGACAGACAGGTTTCTTGCCAGTAACAGAAAGCAGTGAACATGTTGGTCATACAAAGCCTCACAGATGTGGGTTTGTGCACTGCAGGTGGTGTCTTCTACCTCTGCAACAGCAGGGAGAGGGATGAGAGCGTCCTGCTAACACTAACAGGCAGATGCACACTGATCGTGGAGAGACCCCAGATTTCATTACTGAAGGGCAAAGGCAGAGAGAATGATAAGCACATTGTGAATGTGCATAGAGGCTAACAGTTCAAAATGAGCACATCACAACTAATTTTTCCTCCTTGAAGAAAATTCCCCACATGCATTTATAGTGAGCAAATGTGAGGTATCAACTTTGCAAAAAACACAGACTAGCTACCTTCTTGCTTCAAGTGAAAATCAGCTTTGAAATGCACTAATTGAAAATGTGAAGAGTTGCTGGATACCGTGTTCTTGGAAATGGAGCTGTATTACTTGGAACACTCCTCCAGACAAAAGGAAAGACACAAGGGAATTCACACCTCCAGTGCTTCAGACACACTGACCTCAGTAGCAAAAGAATAAAGGTGATATGGCAGATAGTTGATTATAGTACAAAGAGGTTTCTGGAAGTCCATGTGTCTTTGGTCCGTAAGACCATGACAATAAGATATCAATGATTACAAACAAAACAAAAAAACAGAAAAATAGAGGGAGCAATGAAGTTTAGTGTTCTATGGGTACAGAAAGAGAACCATGGTGACAGAAACATGGGCAGAAGAAGAAAGAAACTTATAATAAACACAAAGTGAGGCTTACATAGAGCAATCTTGATGTAAACAAAATGTAAAGATAATAGAGAAAAAAAAAAAAAAAAACAAGGAAGAAGAGAAAACAGTAAAGGTAAGAAGAATGCTATTCACAGAGATCACACATTTGAAAGTCAGAGATCATCCTGCCAAATTACATTCACACAAGTGATGTAAGGCAACGCCTGCCTTGAGGTTGTACCAGCAAAAGAAAAATCTGTGGGGGAGCAGAAGGACATATGGATGATTCAAAGAAAGAAAAACAGTTATGTAACAAAAGTAGCACAGATTTGACAAGATCCTCCTCTGACTGTAGAAAGTCTGTGAGTGTTCTCTGCAGATTGCATTAATGGCTAGCATGAGCTGCTTCACTCTGCTGCCAAGTGCTAAGTAATTTCGCATAACTAGAGGGGGTTCAGGATGAGGCTGTGCTGCAATCGTACCTGCAAACTGAACTACCTGTTGCTAACGTGGAGGTGAATCATGTTCATTCTTTTAAATTACTACAGAAACAATTTGCATTGATCACTTCAACCAGGCACTTTGTAACTTTTTCTTTAAAGTGTACAATACAGAGTTTTTTGCAGCAATCTGTTAAAATGCCAATAACACACAAGTAGTATTTCTTCAAGAGTCACCTTCTTTCCATATTCTGTAACAACTACCCCATAGCTGGCAACAATACCTGTGGACAGGGAAACCAGAACTAAGGTCTGATTGACAATGTCTACTGCAAGGGTCTTTTTCAAGTCTAGGTAACCTTCAAGAGCCAGCTTCTGCTATTTCAAAAAGAAATTGCAATGCTTAAGAGAACTCTCCAAAAATAATTCTGTGCTTCACTCCTCCCATTGCCTTTCAGCAGTTACCACACACGCTGCAAGTTCTGTTAATAGAACTCGACAGATAAAGACCAGCCCACGTTCCTTATAACTTCATGGAAGTAGAAAAAGTATCTACTTTATCTACAAAACCTAAAAAGTAGGAAGGTAGGAAGAAATAATTTTGATTCAAAATCCACTGACAGGGCTGAAAATAAATGCAATATTTTATTTCCAGAGATACGTTGCTTAATTGTATATCTTTCTGTGAACTACATCCTTGCATGCCACAGGACATTTCACTAGTGAAGTCTGCCACCTGAAGAACTTCACACCAATTTTGCTGAAAGCAATAGAAGTCAATATTCATCTAAGCATATTGTCTGGGGTGGACAGGCTGCTTGGTGGGGTCTGAAGTTGGGAAGAAGGAGGCACAGCTGCCATCCATCCTTATTTACAAGCCATGTTAAACATATGCTGTCCAGAACACTGAAGACTAGGGACATGAACACTGCTGCACCATCCATACCATGCTCCTCCTGAAATCAGTGCCATCCTGCAGCCTGGGCAGGACTGCAGTAAAAACTGTACCTCTTTGAGCACTCTATGTTGAAGGCACCCAGCCAGCACGGTAGATATGACTAAACTGTAGCACTTGTTTTCTTTGTTTAAAAACAAGGCAAGAAATTGATTCTCTAACCTACTTTTCTACTCAGATGCCACAGCACTTTACAATTAACTCAAATGAACTTAAAACTTCAAAGTTAAAACAAACAAACAAAAAACCCACAAATAGCTTTGATGGGGAAAACAGCAACAGTGAAATATCAGGAAAATCACAAATGGTGAAGATAACCTCAACTGATTTAAGGACAAATGAGCAATTTATTTACTGTCAATGCCCTGCTACAATCTTAATCATACAAAAGAAATCCATTGAGGACCAATTTGTACCATAATTACCACAATCAGAAGTAAAGCAACAAAGGCAGTGACAGTAGGACTGTTGTTACTTGCAGAGGCCCAGTAAAAAAATTTAGGGAAGATAAACTGCTATACCCATAAGCAATAGCATAAGAGAAGAAAGGCTGTCCAGTGGCACATAGGACCAAGTTCTACCCTGTAGCAGTTGAGCTCTTCTAAGTGATAAATGGAAACCTGCCATGTGTCAGTGGGAGGCTGGAGTCCCAAAGCAATTGGAAGCTCTCACATGGTGCCCAGTTGCTTCTTCATGGGTAAAACCTTCAGGTGTTGAGAACTGCATGCAAATATGAGCAATAACTGCAAAGTTTTGACAACCAAGAACCCACATTGCTTGCCTCTGTCAGGATCTGAAAACTGAACCTTATCAGCTGAATTCCATCCTGAATAATGCCTCATTCAAAGGAGGGTACCACCCCCCTTCAAGCCTTCCTCCGAAAGCAGTTACACAGTTCAAAATAATTTGTCCTGTCAGCATTCTGAAGGACTGCTTCAATGACTGAAAGTAAGCCATATTCCTAATGTATATGCAAAGTCAAGTCTGGTTTTAATAATGGTAAGTATGATTTTGTTTTTTCAAATTCTCAGCTAACATCCAGCACCAAGCCCTGTACTAAAGGTTAATCACTAACATCCACCAACCAGCCCTGAACTTAAGTTCAAAACAGAATTACAGGCTCCTCACTAAGGTTCATAAGTGCTGTGAGAATGAATTTAATATATTTAATTTATTATTCAACACAAAGCCATTTAAACAACATCACCCTTAAGAACTGCAGCTTTCATTAATACTCTGAAGAGCCTACAAATAAGCCCAGACAGAGTTTCAGCATCAGAAAGAAACCAAGCAAAGGAAAAGTGTACTCTAAGGCTTCATTACAGAAAAATAACACTCTAAGATGTCTTGAGACTGGTGTTCTTCAGTAGCTTTACGAATGACTTAGAGAGTGGGACTGAGTGCATCCTCAGCCAGTTTGCTGATGACACCAAGCTGAGTAGTGCCGTTGACACAGAGAAAGAAGGGAGGCCATCCAGAGGGACCTGGACAGCCTCATGAAGTGGGCCCACAAGAACCTAATG
>JAOWBP010050870.1:0-17507 GCA_028571105.1 Tragopan temminckii | reverse complement strand
GGGTGGGAACTGGATGAACTTTGAGGTCCCTTCCAACCCAACCATTCTATGATACAATCCTGTTTGAAAACATTAATCTTGTTGGCTGTCTGCCCAACAAATTCACCATCTCTCCAAATTCTTACTCCTCTGCACTCTCGTTTGATTAATTAGTTAAAATAAAAGACCATGCAAGGCTACAGTCAGATATCACGTGACAGACTTCCTTATCATCATGATAAGTAGTTTTATTCTAACTTTCATTTTATCGATTAAAAACATGCTATATTATGGTACAATTTACAGAAACTTGAAAAATTGTTCTGTTTGAATGCAATCACACTGAAGAAAATTCTAAAAAAAATCCAGTATTTGATTTGAAGACTTAAAGCATTCAAATACTTCCACTTAAACAGTAACTTAGTTTATTTTACTAACCAAATGAAGCAGTATTAAAAATTTCTCAAATGACACCATCTGCTTCACTTCTGTCAAATTTTTTCTACATCTCAATCAAAATTTTTATTTTGGTGAAGAATTTTTTTGAACACACAACGTAAGGGATCCTAATAACCTACAGGAGGTCAATATTTAAACATCTCATCCCACACTGAGTCACTAAGGTAAGTTAAATGGAAGAGTAGATCTTCGTCATAAACTTTCCATAACTTCCTCTTTGCTTACGCTAGTGGATTTGTGTTGAAGCTATTTTTTCATAAAGAACATTTGAGCAATAATGAGAAGTTTGGAATTCAGCCTTGCTTGAACATAAATTTTCTAAGAGCAGCCAACATCCGTGTTTTCTCATGGACATCAAATAGCAGATGGTAGCTACATCTAAAACGTAAATGATAAAAAAAATGCAGACTTACTAAAATCATCATTTCAAAATAGGTCAAAGCATCAGTTTTCAAGCCCAACTCCTCTTTATTAATCTAGCTTCTGATTTTCTATTGTTTTTTATTTTCATGTTTAAAACATGTTTTCAGCAATGAAGAATCAAAATTGCAATTCTATGCATATCTTAGAACAGGTGCTTAAACATCTTAGAATCTTAGTCTGAGTTCCTGACTTCTCCACAGAGTGCCTGCATGAACAGCAACATCCCTCCTATCCACAACAAGCATCAGCTGCTTGAACTAACTCCTCATCAGACTGTTAACTTTGTTTTCCAGGTGGAGTCAATAATCCACTTGAAAAAACAGGCAGTAAAAGTTCATAACTATTCCTGCCCATACCTACACGGAGCAATGCCAGACACTGGCTGGGAGAGGAGTGGCTAGAGAGCAGCTTGGCTAGAGGGGGCCTAGGGTGCTCTGACAGCAGCTCAGCATAGACCAGCAGTGTGCCCTTGCAGGCAAGAGGCCAAACTGCACTGTGGGATGCATTATGCACAGCAAAGTGGTCAAAAGAGGTGGTTGTCAGCTATATTTAGCATTAGTGTAGCCTCACGTTGCATATGGTGTAGCAGACCTAGGCTCCACACACTAAAAAAGGTTCTGCCCAGTGGAGGGCAGAAAAGCTGTGACAGTGAAAGGCATGCCCTGTCAGAAGAGGCTGAGGGCACTGGGCTGGAGAAGAGAAAGCTGAGAGGCAACCTCCCTGCTCCCTGAGAATGGGAAGCAGGAGGTGCCTGGCTCTGCTCCTGGAACTGATAGCAACGGTGGGAGTGGCAGAGCTGCTAGGATCACACTGGACATCAGGAAAAATTTCTGTACTGTGAACGTGGTCAAACACTGGCGCAGGCTTCCCCAGGGGTGCCCCATGCCTGTCAGTTGTCAGGAGGCATTTAGGCAATGTTTTAAGTTGAGGTTACCCCTGAAGTTGCCAGGTAGTTGGACTTCGCGGTTTTTGAAGGTCCCTTCCAACTGAACTACTCTGTAAAAGTGTCAGCTGAGTTTTCATACAGTTGCTGTTCCTCTGGTTTTACTTTGTTACCTGCATAAGTGATATATGCCAGTACTAGACAATAAGTGATAGGTCTAGAAAGTGAGTGACTTGGAAAGCAGCCTATTGCATTCTACAATCAGAGCTTGATGTAAAGACTTTGCCTTACTGTTGGTATCTGTGCGTTCATAGAAGAGTAAAGGCTTTAGGCAGGCAGCCCATCCTGTAGATAGCTATGGAGGGCACCTACAGGTTCTTGGGTACCCCAAGTCCTCAGAAAGAAAAGGAGCGTCTGCTGCTTCATGAGAAAATGAGCTACCAAGGTGCAAAGCAAAGCTACTGAAGGGATTTCAGTATCTTTATCCATCTTAATTAATCTTTTAACTTCAAAAGCAATTGAGGGTGTTCAGCACCATTCAGAAATGGGCTGACCCAAAAGAAAACTGATCCAAAGCTTTTAAAGTAGCTAAAATTCTATTCTTTCAACTTGCTTTCTCTTGGTACAACAAGAAGTGAAAGAAGGAAAGTATCCGTAACAATTGCACTTCTGACAAGTCCCTCCTAAGTAAGTGAACTCAAGCTAGAGAACAAAACACCATCACATTTCATATCTTAAGGTCATTTATTTTCTGTTGTATGTATTTCCTGTATAGCAAAATAACGCATTTATTTATTTACATACTTTAAATTAATGTCATATTCTTTACATGTCATAATATTTTCATATTTTACTTGTTAGTACCAAATTCTCTTCCATTGTCCCTATAACCTCTGTATGGTTTCACTTAAAGGTTGTGTGAACAGCATGCTTCTGAACAAGACAATATTGGTAACACTGGAGATAACAGTAAGACTTGCAGTGTTTCGTCACAGGCATCTTGGACAATATATAGAACAAATAGTAGAAATATTTATGACATAGAATTATAATGTCTATTTAAATGAAACGTATAGAAATTTTTATAAATTATCTGCAGTCATCTAAATCCTGTAGTTTTTATAGCACATTCACAAACTTCAAGAGCTTTTATTTTGTTTAATTACTTGAAGGTTGAATACAGATTTTCTAGCTTGAGTAGAACTTTATTACTCCATTCTAGCTCTTATGAATAAAAGTCACACATTAGCACTTTGAGTTTACTGATGTTTCAAAACTCTATTTCTTGGGAGTTTTAAGGCTCCAAATTTAGGTGCTTTGAAAGAACAGGAAGGTTCTGTTAATTTCAGAAGCTTTTAGATCATCTCCAGCTTGGTTTTAGATCTAGGTTCCTAGAAGTAAAAGTGCATACTGGCTATTAAGAACACTGAGCTTATTCTGTGTAAAATTCTTTCATTTTAAAATTCAATCTAATTTATGAATTGTTATCTTGTATTTTAATCAGTTAGACTAACCCTGTAAATAAAATTTAGGTAGTATTAGAGCCTGAAAATGCCATATTTTGAGTATTCCTAGCATTCAAGACCCCTATCAGCTTCAGTCATCTTTCTAAGGCAGTGAGGTGATGCTCTTCTCTATATTTTTCTTCTTGTGAGACTATGCCCATTGTGCTGAGCATTTATCTATTAAATAACATTGCAAATATTAATTATGCTTTGTGAATATTCAAAAACAAGTTTCTAAGTTGAAGGATAGATATACATGTAAATAACATTAACTCCAAGAGCTCTCTATAGTGAATGCTTTACCTCAATGCAGGAGTAAAGAGCCTCCTGCTATAAAAAAAACTCCACTGCCTTCACGAGGTTGGCTGCAGCCTTCCTTTCTTTACTGCACTGCCTTTTTTGAACTATGCATACATACAGGCAGATGTAAATCAGCACTTAGCAGTCAGAGCACTTGGAAGAAGGCCCACCTTGTAAATCAAGTAAATAAAATTATTTGAAGCAGAGAAAAGAAAAGCCCAGAAGATGACCATGTTTGAAAATCCATTTCAATAATAGTCTTGATGAATTAATTTAAATTTACATAAATACAACTCCATCCTATCAAAAAATGTACTCTATCTAAGAGTATAGGTACCATAAGTAGTTGCATGATCCTTACAATAGCTTCCAGACTGGGACTCTATTCAGAGAATTCTATGTGCATTCTGACACTTATATTCCACAGAAATACAATCATTTCAAATGATAAATGCAAAACACTATAATTCAGCCATGAAAATGTAAATATGCTACAAAGAATGATTCAATTAAAAAAATGACCAGTAATATTAGAAGCAATTCACTGTATTGAGTTTGATTTTAAGATCAAACCATTGTTTTCCCTCAAATGATGAATGCTGCTACGTGTTCATTCTGTTGACTCATAGCAGATGCATATTAGTGGAGACTGATATGTTAAAATTGTTGTTTGTTTGTTTGTTTTTTCCCATCATGAACAAACTGTGCTATTGTGATAATGGCAAAACGGACTTTTTCCTTAGATATTCACTTGAAATGGAAGTTCTTAAAGTGTCCAGGGAGTTTTCAGTCTTCACAGACTGTGATTTTCTACACCTCTGTGGGATCAAGTCCTTGTAAAATTCCACTGCCTTCTTCTGGAAGTGCTTCCCAACAATAACGTACAGGACTGGGTTCAAGCAACTGTTGCTAAAGGCGCAGTACATTGCCATCTGGGTCAGAATATCATTGATTTCTTCAAGGCATTTCAAATTCCCTGCTAGGTAGCAGACTGTGTCGATGAAAGTGCTGATCTGGAATGGAAGCCAGCAAATGACAAACAGCAAGAACACAGCAAGGACCAGCAAGGTGGCTTTCCTCTCTGTCTGGATTAACTTCAGTTTTTGTAACTTATTACTTTGTAAGGCCTTGATGATCTGAGTAGTGCAATAGGTAATTACACAGAGTGGGATCATGAAGCCCATAGTATTCAGCAGGCAATTGTTTGCAGGGTGCCAGTAGGGGTTTGGATAATCAAGAGAGCAGGCTGTGATGTTGTACTCTTTGAAATACTGTAAGTTTCGGAATACCATTGTAGGTGAGCATATGAACAATGCACACATCCAGATTATAAAGCTGTTCCACTTGGCACAGGCTGTTCGCCGCATCCGTCCCAGAGACATCGTTTTTACCAAGGCCAGATAGCGGTCGATGCTCACTAATGTCAGAAAATAAATGCTAGAATAAGAGTTCATGTAGCTGATTGTGTTGACAGCTTTACAGAGGAACAGGCCAAAAGGCCACTGAAAATTATTAGAAATATTAATGGCCCAGAAAGGTAAAGAACAGACTAACATTAGATCAGCAAATGCCATGTTTGCTAGGTAAATTTCAGCCACAGAGCAGTGACTCTTGTGGAAGCACAGGACGATAAGGACAAAGGCATTTTCTATTGCTCCCAGAATAAATATAATCCAAAGGAATCCAGGCTGATAAGTCTGTAGCCATTTCCATGTATCTGGATTAATACATTCATATCCATTCATCTGATGCACACTTGAATTATTGTGGAAATCTGCTGGACTGATTGTAAACTCCTGTGTGGCCATAACATTGTAAAGTTGCGTAACGTTTTCAGGTGTGATGGTAACCATTTCTGTACAGAAAAAGAGAAGAAAAAAAAAGGTAAAATGAGACTGCTAGCTCATTGCTGCAAAAGACAAGAAGAAAAGATGGCTCTGCTTTTCCCAGTCTTAAACAAAGATGGCATCAAACATACTTAGGATTCTCTGGGTTGCCTTTCTGTAGTCACCCTGCTTGCTTGCAGAGGGGTTCACAGAGCAAACTGCCATCGACTGCATGTGTGGAACAATTTTAAGGGTGCAAAGCAACAGCCATCACTGTAATCAGCAGGTTAACTGAAGCTGGCAAAGAACATTTGCTGCCCTTTATTCACTAGTAAGTGAATAAAAGAAAACAGCAAGCTTACTTGTTTTGTTTTCCTTTTCTTTCTTTTTTTTTTTTCTTTTTCTTTGTAATTCTTTGATGAGGGTGATGATTACTTCCTTTTCTTATCTTTGTGTATCAATATTCATAGTCTCCCAAAGGAAGATGCATCACTGTGAGACTCATGCTTTCAGCTGAAAAGCTCACAGGCTTGTGGCATGTCTCTCAACATTTTCTTCCTTCTCCTATAAAACTAGAACTGATGGAATTCAATAGTGTTTCCTCTCCACGCAGCTCCTTATTTTTATTAAAATCTCCTCTCACAGCAATTTAGTTTGCAGGTCCAGTTTGCACTGAGAATGCTGCAGGAGAGAGGATTAGTATTTGGAAGCAGTGTGGCTTTGTCAACTCACTGGAATCACCTGCATATTTCTGTACTTGTGTTGCCATCTCTTTCTGCAGGCAAGTCACAGAAGAGATGAACGGTACAACCTTTGGAAGGGAATCTAGGTTTAATTGATCCACAGCAGGTGGGTTGGCAGATTGGCAAAGATAGTGGCCATCATGTAAGCAAAGACCTTAGGAGTTGGATTTGGTCATTATGGATCCCTTCTAACTTGGGATATTCTGATTCTATTACCCATCTGCAGTGAAGCTCCAGTGAGTTAATTTGAGTGTAAGAGCACAATGTGAAAACCAGGTGCTGTACTGTAAACATTCAGAACAGCATAGGGTCTTACAGGGATTATTTAAGGACATAAATCTCAGATACGTGTTTAAATGTCACTAGAATCAAACAGTTGAATGTCCAGATTCCACTTGGTGCTGTTAAAATGTTAGCTGTGGTAATTACTGCTATGTTTCTGAGACACTGAATGCCCAAATATAAGAGTCCAGGCCTGTATGCATATTTATCTGGACTAGGTGACAGCAATATTGTTTGTTATATTCCAGGTCTTTAAAATACCTCTGATAATATTGTGGTATTATTGGAAGCTTTTCAGATGTATTTTTAACTAAAACATTTTTCTGACTCATCTGGTAACTTGGCAGTGAAAATGTCTGCAATTCCTGGAAGGATGAAGTTCTCGTTCATGTTCTGGTTACTGCACTAGTTGGTTGGTAAAAGTCAATGCTGAGTATGTGCATTGACATTTGGCTGTTAGATGAAGAACTGCTGAAAAATGATGACCTTATTTTGCATACTTATTTTAATGAAGTACTGTAGTGCTTGGGAACCAAATGCAAAGATCAAGACTGCATTTCATTAAGTATAACAAAAACTCTCTGCCATAAAATTTACAACACAAGTGTCAGGCAGTATGGGTCAACTGGATAAAACAAGTGAGACTGAGAACATTTAGCGATGAAACAACACTCCCAGCTGCCCCTCCCCTGACACAGAGCCATGCCGTTCCCTCGGGCCCTGTTGCTGTCCCATAGAGCAGAGCACAGCGCTGCTTTGCCACTGCCTGTGAGGAGCTGCAGGCCACCATAAGCCTCCTCACAGCTCCCTCTGCTCCGGGTTGAACAAGCCAAGGGGCCGCGGCCACTTCTCACACATCTTGCCCTCTAGACCCTTCACCCTCTTTGTAGCCATTTTTCCTGGCACTTCATGCTCTAAAAATGTTTAGGAAGTGAAATGCTAATGGACCAACAGAAGGTCGTCTGAGAACAGAAGTTCTGTTGGGCGATGCTGTAAGCAGAAGCTGTTGTTTCTGCCGGGAGCAAGCAGCAGCAAGAATTAAGTGCACTATGAAATTCTTTGAGGTTGAGTATCTGCAGATACTTAATAAGGCATTCATTAGTAATTCAAAGTCATAAAGGCTATGATACTGTTGGCAATTTCTATGCCTCTTTCTCATAATTATGACTAATAGGAAAGCAAGAACCAGGAATTAATTTTACAGCAAACGGAAGCACAAAAACTGCCCATTGATGATATTTTTCCTTTAATTCACTTTTTAAATGATTCTGCTTTAGGAAGACCGAGAATTGTTTAAAATAAGTTATTTCTGTGACATTACTGTGGCCTAGGAACAGACTTCAGGACCTAGTTAGAATGTGACCAAGGCTCATGCTGTGTGGCTTATCTGTCTCCTTGGTCCTTAGCTCAGGCCCTTGTGTAAAACACTGTTAGAAATGAGGGTGTGAACGGTGTAAAATGTGCTAATCATCATTACATGTCCTATTTAAACAATTGCCTGGGGCTATTCTCTGCAGCACGGGAAAGTCATTTAAACCATCTGCTTATTGAATATATTATAATTTACACAACCACAATTTAGAAGAGATTGATTTGCCATTGTCTTATCTCAGGCCAGTGAAAATAAGTGTAATCCCCTCACAAAGACACTGTGTGTGCAATGCAAAGCAGTTTTAATGTCTAATCTTGGACTGATTTTATCTGATGATTTTGACGTAAACTGTCTAGCTGAAGCAATTTACTATTACTGATTATGAAGAACTGCTGTAGTGGGTTGAATTTGTTCCTGCTGAAGTTCACCTCTTATTACTGGATACCTCATCCTTTACAGTCAGATAAAAACGTTGTCAGTCATTGTTTTTTGTTGTTCCAGAATTATTTTTTTTGCTAGTAGTAGGGCATAAATGGCAAGGTTTTGGCAGTCGGAGGCTGCAGCATGGTTTGTGTGGCAGATAGACATGCCTTGCTGTGCTGATGGCACCCAGCCCTCTACTGTTTTCAAACACTGTCCTGAGCAGTGGGGCAGGGCTATGGTGTTGGTTATTGCAGCCATATGTTGAGCAATGGCATGATCCAGCCAATGATGCAAATAAGGTACACTCACACAGAGATTGAGAAGAAGAGGGTAATATACTGTAATTGCTGTGGTCCTGGATTGTTTACAGGTAAGGGAAGAGGGACTCCAAAAGGTGGCAGTCACAAATGCCATGACCTGAAAGCTCTGAGAGCTGTGAACACTCATTGACACCTCTTGTCTTTGCCTGTAAACCTGCTGGATTTTTCTACTAATCAAGGATAAACTTGTATGTACCATCATGGGGGGAGCATGCCAGAAGAGAGGTGAAAGAGAAGCAGAAAGTCAAAGATAATGCACAGAGTCCAGGAATCCTTGAGATAAATATTAGGTGAGGACGTAAGGTCTCCATGCTACTGCTGAACATGCTAGAGCTTATGGATGGTCTGAAGGAGGAGATGCAAAATATAATGAAGCACGATGATAAACCCTCTAAAGATCAAGAGCTGCAAAATAAGGAATGCAAATGCAGGGGAAAATATCTCAGAGCTCAGTTAATAGTACTAATGGATATGAATGAGTTCCAGGAAAGCTGAGACGTTTTCTTCTCCAAACAGAGAAATGCCCATGCTGCATCAAGTGAATGTTTTTCACAATCAGATTTGGGTACCTCTGACAGTGGTGTTAAACTTTTATGGTACTGTGCTAAGTATTTGCTCATGTGCTGAGATACAGTGAGAAATAATCTGCAAGAACACAGGACAAAACAGAAGACAGAAACTGTTGCCATATGACCTCAACCTTCTTGGCTGCTTGTTTCTCAAGGATTGGGAAAGCTAAGTGTAAACTATTATGTAAGTAAAGGTATTGGTGACCAAAAAGGGGGGAAGAGGACTATCTGTCTTAAACTTAGGCAGAATATTCAGTGTTTGATAGTTTATGGACTTTTTCTTCTCGGTAGCGAAATTAATGATGAGATGTTTGAATTACGCTGACAAAAAAATAGCATAAGCATTCCTTGAGGCAAGACTGTTTAGCCCATGGCAATATTTCTGATTACAAAAGTACTGGAATTACAAGCAAGATGTAATATTTCAGTTTCTGAATGTTTACGCTTTCTCTTATTTGTAAATTATAGTCACATCCTGGTATGATCAAATTGTCCACAAATGACATCAGCTAGGATCTTAGGGCTGAAATGAGTCACTGCAGGCCTCCATGCTTCCATTTCTAATTTATAGTCTCCTACAATAAACAGCCCTTCTTTTGCCCATAAGCAATTGTAGATACAGCTTAAAACTAAACAAGGACCTGAGCATCCTTGTGATCGTATTTCTACCAAATGTCTTCACCCTTAGTGCATGCCAGCTACTGCTGTTGTCTTGGATTTACAGTTTATCAGCTTTTCACAGACATGAAAAATTTCTCCTTTCCTTTTCTTTCCTTTTTGGGATCAGGGTCAGCTAACCATTGCCGTGTCACTTTGGAATAAGTGCAAGGAACCACTACACCACTCTCCCACTGTGTCATACTGTGTCCATGCTTTGTCTCTTAAGACATGCCTACTTCTCTGAGCAGTATAAGGCTTCTAATCCACCAGAAAATTTCCAGGATGAAGGGAAGTTTGATTCAATTTTATTCAAGGCAAACTTTGAACGTTCCCTCCCCCTAGACAATAGAATAAACTCTCTAGTCACCAGAATCTGTGCTGCCCAGCTCAAGAACTTTTTTGTTCAGTGTTGATATATATCCAGGCACTTGGATTGAGGTCTTAGTTATTCTTGGTCTTATTTATTAGCATCAACATAAGTGGTAGTGATACCAGACAACATTTTTAAAACTGGAAATATAAATATTATTATTGTATGTTTTGTTTGCTTAGAGAAACAACATTAAGTCATCTTATACACAAATTACTGCTTCTTATCTTCGTATTACATAAAGAAGGATATAAGTCTACACAAAAGCTTTAAAAAACTAAAAAAAAAAAAAAAAATCAGTGGTAAGAAGTTGAAACTTCTTATTGATTTCTTCCGTCTGTTTAAAATGCAAATACAGCAGGAGAGTTTTGTTGCCAGCATCTTCACAGAATCACAGAATTGTCGTGGTTGGAAGTGATCTCTGGGGATCATCTAGTCTAACCCTGCAGCTAAAGCAGGTTTCCTGCACATGGATGCACAGGAAAGCATCTATGCAGGTTTTGAATATCTCCAGAGGAGACTCCACAGCCTGTTTGGGCAGCTTGTTCCAGTGCTGTCACTCTCAAAGTGAAGAAGTTTTTCCTTGTGTTCATGTGGAACTTCTTGTATTGCAGTTTGTACCCACTGCCCCTTGTCCTGTTGCTGGGCACTATTGGAAAGAGCCTGTTCCTATCCATTTGACTCCTGCCCTTTAGATACTTATAAACACTGATAATGTCCCCTCTCGGTCTGCTCTTCTCCAGGCCTCTCAGCCTTTCCTCGTAAGGAAGATGCACCAGGCCCATCATCATCTTCGTGGCCCTCTGCTGGACTCTCTCCAGAAGTTCCCTGTCTTTTCTTGAAATGAGGAGCACAGAACTGGACACAGTACTTCAGATGTACTAGGCTTAGTAGAGGGGGAAGATCACCTCCTTCAACCTGCTGGCTGCACTCAGCCACTCCTCCTAGTTTAGAATCATCTGCAAAATCATTGTTAAGGGTGCACTTTATCTCTTTATCCAGGTCATTGATGAAGATATTGAACAAGACTGAGCCCAGCGCCAACCCCTGGGGAACACCACTAGTTATAGGCCTCCAACTAAACTCTCTACTGCTGATCACAGCCCTCTGAGCTATGCCAGCCAGCCAGCCAGTTCTCAGTCCACTGTCCAGTTGTCTATCCCACATTTCCTGAGCTTACCCATGAGGATGTATGGAGACAGTGTCTAAAGTCTTGCTGACATCAAGGTACACAACATCCACTGCTCTTCCCTCATCTACCCAGCTGGTCACGATGTCATAGAAAGCTACCAGATTGGTCAAGCATGATTTCCCCTTGGTGAATCCATGCTGACTACTCCTGATAACCTTCTTCTCTTCCACTTGCTTGGTGATGACATCCAGAATAAGCTGCTCCATCACCTTCCCAAGGATGGAGGTGAGGCTGGCTAGCCTGTAGTTTCCCAGCTCATCCTTCTTGCCCTTTTTGAAGACTGGAATGACTTTGGCTTTCTTCTGATCCTCAGGCACCTCTCCTGTTCTCCGTGACATTTCAAAAACGATAGAGTGGTTCAGGCAAACAGGATGGGCAAACAGGACAGGCAAACAGGGTGTGGCGTGTCAGGAAGGGCATGGTGCAGGAGTTTGTGCAGGCAGGACATGCAGGGAAGATGACAGGCAGCCTGGAGTCATTACACCGAAACCATAACACTGCGAACCTTTTTTTTTTTTCAGAAGCATATGACTGATACTCATTTTTCTTCCTGTATTAATGGAGTACATGCACTGAACTTAGAGAAAGAGTATTCAATTAAAATGAAACAGCATGTTTCATTTTCTGGACAAATGCTATTGCAGAAGTCTATTCATGCCTCCAGATTGTGTTCCCTGAAATAAAGTGGTATAATACTGATGATTACTCAACTTCAGAGCTCTTATAAGCTGTTTCAGGTAAGGTTTTACTATTTATTTTTGTGAGATTACATAGAATCAATTTATGCCCCTCCTATTCCCTGAAATGACTATCTCTTACTGTCACAGTTATGGAAGCAATTGTATCAGACCTATTTGGTGATAGTGCCTGGGAGTTAGGTATCCAGACCTGAAATTCATCTCAGCAATACAGATTCAGAACAAAGGCCTTGTGAAAGCTGGATAGAACACCCAGCTGAAATCTACACTGAAGTATTATGTGGAATCATCCATAACAGTATTTTGGGTTTATCTGATTTAGGTACTGCCAGTAGCTGGCTTGTCATACGTACGTGTAGCTTTATACACAACTAGGTGATGATGGTACAGAAGAGCAGAAAATCTGGGACGAAAAAAATAGTTTTGAGTGGCTGCAAATTGAGAGGGGCATTTGCTCACTTCTGAAATATGAAACTTTTGTGATACGCTTTTTTAGAAGAAAGATCAGCTGCAGAAAGAAATAGCAAAAACACCCAAGGCCTGCCACAGTCTCCAATCTAAATCTCTGATCCTGTGCAGACCTGAGACTGTTCCAATTCTATTTATTTTTGTGAGGATTTGTCCTCCTAAATATCCCTGAAGACAGCTTGGGAAGCCAACTGTCCCTTGGTGGTGCCCAGTAGTCTAGCAGCCATGCTTCTTCGTGCTGCTATAAAAACTACAGTAAATGCGACAGAAGAGCTGTCAGAGCCATAAAAAGAAAAAAAGGCTCCTGCCTGACAGATCTACTGTTACTGAAATGAGAAATAACAGGAGTTTAAGAAATGCTGTAGGTAAGGGTGGTTTTCTGCAGCATGGTGCTTACTAGAAAGTCTGTTTTCTGCTGAGTTAAAGTATTAATTCTACTTTCTCAAGGGCCCATAATGTTAAAATTTATTGACTTAAGAAAATAGGATGTGACAGAACTCCCTCTAACTGCCTCATCTGAGATCATCTGACAGGTCATAAATGTTTGCCAGCCAAGGATATGTAGGTTTCATTTTAACACATTTAGAGGGTTTCATTTCAGGACAATTTTTGCAGGGAAAAGAGATTTTTATTGTTCCTCAATTAATTATGAGGTTATGACATAACAACTTCAATGCATATCCTTTATCTTCACACCTGCACGTCCAGTAGGCCTCAAGAAGAGTTGATGGGATAGCCTAAACAGGAGCTTTTTGGCAAGAACTGAAAGACACGTCACAAGATCAAGGCCATCTTCTGTGATGGGTCTTATTTTTGGAATTTGTTGTTAACAAAAACACAGGAAAGACATTTTCTTTATGATTTCTGTTCTTTCTCTTTTAGGCTCATTTTCAAAGCTGCTCATTCAACTTTTTTCTCAACTTTTACTGTTTCAAAAATCATCTTTGTCATCTGTCCCCAGTATATTAACTCTCTTGTTTCCATCTTGACAAAGAGCAATGGGATTGGTTGTTTCCCTCTCTTAGGCCTTAGCAAGCATTTGAGTTGTGTCTTTGTCCAAATGTATAATTATGTATAATTATGTGGCCATTGTGAAATGTACTCTGAAAGTTACTCAGAATATCCTTTTAACTCTGCTTTACTGAGAATGTATTCATTATTTTGGATAGGCAGAAGAAGTGCCTGAATAATTCTTAAAATGTTTCTTACCTTCAGTTTCACAATGAAAAGATTTATTCTATCCTTTTACTGTCTCAATGACTCATTTCTAATTTCCACCCTTTGTATAAGTAATCTTTACTTGGCTGTAGTTCACATGATATTGTAGATCAGCAGATACTTCCTGTGGCAATGCTGGCACAGCAGTTCCTGTTCTTCATTCTCCTCTGCTGTTCCTTTCCACCCTACGTCTACTCTCCCAACTACTATTCAGTTTTATGAGCCTTCTGTTGAACCAGATTGAGGAACTTGACTGGGACAAAAATAACCTTGTAGCAGGAAAGGTTTTTTAATGAGAATCAAGTCCCCTGTTTGTCAGAAAATTAAGGCAATGAACAAAAAATGAAGTTTTTACTTCTTAAAAGAAGAGTTTAGAGACTCTCCAGTGCGTAAACTTGAAGCACAACATGGAACAACAGCCATTACACTGCAGTTACCATTAAGTGTCAATTAAGTTAGATAAAAAAGGAAAAATATGTATTCTGTTAAAGCAATTATCTCAATTACAATGGGTCTAAAGAGGGAATAGGCTATTATTCTTTCCCATGGGTGGGATGGGAAGACACACACTTTCAATACTTGCTGCTGTAATCAACTAAAGAAAGATGTGGTAAGAACAGAAGACCAATCCAGTGTGATAAAGCACCTTACATATTATTTTTTCCAAATTGATATCTTGAAAGGAGTCACAATACTAGTATTTTTAGTATTATGCTTTTCCTGAAAAATCCCATACTTCCATCTCCAATTAACTTGGGATATTATTTTTCACTGCTTTATATATCCTATTCAATAAGTCCAATAATTCTGATAGAATATGGTATCTGTGTGTAAAATAACTACAACTGAGATAGTGAACAGCAAAACAAAATGGCTGGACTCCTGTAAGAGCTGGTAGGAAGAGGAGAATCTGAAGTGAATCAGTGGGAAGGGTAACTGTGTATGAAAAAGGGCCAATCTCACTATGAAATCTATATAGATTTGGTCTAGAGATAGTGGTGGTGTTCATCCCCTGATTTGTTACTACCTATTTTAGAAACAGTTCTACTAAAAGTAGAATGTGCTCCAAATGATGCAAATGGCACCTAAGTTTGAAGTTGCTGCCGTTCTGAAAGTACTTTTTTGTTATTATAATTTTATTTCATCTGAAATGAGAAATTGTCATTTTAAACATTACAGTCTGGCCTAAGATCAAAAGAACAAGATCTTCAAGATTCTCCAGCCATTATATCATTCAGTTTTAACTTTATCATACTCAGAAGTTTTAAAAATACAAAAGGATGAAACCTTGAGTAACATGATCTTACCACACCACTGGCCCAGACTATGGCAAGAAGTTAGACTTTCTTGATGCCTTCCAACTTGGATTATCCTAAGATTCTTAATTTGTGCTGCTTGTACTAATAATTGAAACTTCCAGTTGAATTTAGCCCAACAAACAGAAGCAGAATGCCAAAAATGTAAAGCTGACTGAGCTTTCTTAGGAAGCTATGGACATTCTGTTGAAAGTAACATGTGAACTGGCTTTTGCTAAAGAAGGTTTTTGCTAATATCAGGACAGAGCTATGGCTCTTCAAAGTCAGAAAAGTAAGTAGAGATAAGCTGACTTTAACTGACTGGATTTACAGTGAGGGCAGAAGGGAGCCTGGATGCCTAGGTTGAGGGGTGATGCAGTGGGCTTACATGTGCCCAGTCACATCTGTTTATGGGCTGTTTTGTGATGCAGTGGTCTGTTAGATCCTGTTTCAAATGTGTGTTATCTGTGTAGTACTAAAGTATGTACTGTTAAATTAGCCTTTCACATATTTATATTCCTTCACTTATCTCTTTAGGTGATCATAGGGAGAAGCGCGGAGAAGGGGAGATTTGGAAGACTTTAGGAAAGACATTAAGTCAATATAGCATGGGAGATGCATAAGAGAAAAAAAAATAGTTATTTTGAAGAATAGCAGCAGCCAAGTGCTTGCGAGGCCATTCAAGTGCTTGAGTACGGATATTTTGGAATATGAGATTTTGGAGTATGAGATAGGTCCTCTGAGAAGTGTGTGCTTCTGGAGCTATGGAAGATACTTTGGAGTTCTTGAAATAACTCCAGACACTGCTGGTGACCCTTTGCCATATGATATTACTACAAACTGGCAAATTTTGAGACTTAGCAGAGCATTATAGGGACTATAAAATAGAGCATTCTGGCTATAAAATGCAAAATTACAACAAAAGAAGAGAAGGAAAAGAGTCTCCTGGGAATTAGTCTGTTAAAACAGTCCAGGTTTTAAGAGCTGAAAAAGAGAAGCTGCTGATTTGCTGTGGAAAAAACAATTGAAACAGAAAATTATGCTTAACAAAATATACTTAAAATCTGAAAAATAGTTAATTTTCTGTATTTGAAATGAGTAAGTTTGATGTGGTGCTCAGTGTATTGGACTTTGGATTAGTCTTGTTTTTAAAGAAAATTCCTGCTTCTTGTCTTTTGGGACGCTAGGAATGCTATATAAAGCTCTGCAGTACCTTGGAAACAGCTAAAGCAGATGAGCTAGAGGCAAAGGTTTTTGTTTTTACTTTTATGTGCTTTCTCTGGAAAAAAAGGTACATTTGGGCAAAATAACAGGAAAAATAAACCAAACCTGACTTCATGCACTTATTTTTACTCGGCTGAAAAATAAGAAAACTCTAACGAAGCATACCAAATTGCATAAATTTCTTCTCTACCATGTTTCTTCTCTACCATGTACAGTAGGAATATCTTGCAGAAAGCACTAGACATTATGAATGCAGCAACAGAGGTGGAATAATAAGAAAAAAAACTGTAAATTCTGAAATATTTCGGTTTCCAGGAAGATGAAGCAACTGATTCTTCTTTACTTGCTTTGCTGTAGTGGAGGCACAGAAGAGTTGCTCAGCAGCTTAGGAAACTCCACTTAAGGCTCCCTCCTTGATGAGCACGTGAATGTCCTATTCAGGTCTACGTTACTCCATACTTCTTTCACCCTGTTAAGCCATTCCTTTCTCCTAACAGCTCTTTTTCCTGGGTATCAGCTCTAAGTTCTCGTGACTAGGTAAAATGTGAAGGTCTAATGGCCAAATAATGTTTATTCATGCAGCTTCATTTGTGCACTGTTTAATGTTGAGATTTGCCTTTCAAATGAATGGCTCTGTGCCCTGAAAGTACTTTGCTTCTAGCTTCTAGAGAACATTTTAACAGCCATTTAGGCAAAAAAAACCAAACAGATTTGCCTCCAGTGCCTCCAATTACAATCATGTTTAAGCAGTTATTAATGGCATTTGCAATAATGCAGCATTTTCTGCACGTTTTCACAAATGACTCTCACAACTATGACTTTTGAGAAAAGGCTAAGTATCTCCAGTAGATTTTACTCTTGAGTTGATCAGGCTCTACTACATTTTTACAACGCACTTTGTGCTGCTGCAAGTAAGATTTCATCTTCAGATATGGACAGTTATCCTCGCCAGCATGCTGTGGGTTCTGAGCATGCAGATATCTGAAGGTATCGCACTCAGCATTTGTCTTTTCTAGAAGCTAGTAATAACAGAATGCCTTTGGTTCACTTAATGCCTCCCATAAAAGCATACAATATATAGGCATCTTCCACCAATGAAGGTGCAGTTTTCAAACATCAAATTGGGCTCAGACTACAGAATAGGCTGCAAAGTATGATTAACTATATAATGGTTGATTTTCTTTGCCATTTTGTACTCTCTGGAGAACCAAGCATCAAACAGTTCACAGAATCACAGAATCACAGAATTGTAGGGGTTGGAAGGGACCTCAGAGATCATTGAGTCCAACCCCCCTGCC
>JAOWBP010050869.1:0-17508 GCA_028571105.1 Tragopan temminckii | reverse complement strand
TCTACGAACAAGTACATTACAACATGTACTTTCTCATGTAACTAACAATGACACAGCAAATCTTCTCTTCGGACTTTGAGGGGAAAAGATGTGCAACTATGAGGTAGAAAAACCTATAGCTCACAGGTAGTTTCCGTGTTTGCTGAGAGTTAATGTATTAGAAACAACAGCTTAATTTGCTGCTCTGCATTTTTAAGTTTTACTTCTAAGAACTGTACGTTATTTATAGAAATACCCTCATTTGCATGCAGTCCCTTTACAACTGCTGGACTACATACCCAGCCGTTTACATGGCACTGCTGCATTACAACTTATCTCCTGCAACTATCTGTTTGAATAGGAAAATTAGTATCAATCTGATCAAGTGCACAAGTCTCTTTGCATGAAAATCAATCCTCTGCAGAGGACATATTTTGAAGATTTAAGTGGGGTCTAAGTACTGCTTAGTCCTTCTGCATGCACAAGAGCAAATACCACCCGCAGGAAAAAATATGCCATGGAAAAAAACACGAATAACTCTGAATAACAAAGACATTTTGAAATGTCATGATCTTCTTCACGTATTTCACAAGCAGAAAAAGTAGTATAAATTCAAGGAAAACATTAATAATTACAAGTTATTTGCTCAGCTCTACTGATCGGCAGCAGCTTAAAATACACCGGCAGATGTCTAGGCAAAATAAAGATAAGCACAGTTGCGTCCCATCTACTTCTTAAAACTCTAGGGTGGGATTTGCTGGTTTTTTGGATCTCATGACTTTTGCTGTTTGCCTACTGGTTTAAAACATTTTAAAGAGAAAAAAATGCTTTGCTCTGTGAACATGAGCCTTAACATCTTCCCTTTTTAGTTCTTGTGCTTCTTCAGATCGCAATATAATGTCTGAGACATTTTCCTTCTGCTGTACATACCGCTGTCAGAATAACTTTGCACACAGTTTATAGTCATTGTACGTAAAGCTTTGTACCAAAGATAAAAAGTTATACTGCTTTTATTGATAGAGTGGCTGTGAAACAATTTGCTTTTATTTAAAAATATAAGTAAACCCACAAAGCTCTGACCTACACAAGCAATCATTGATTGTCTACAGTGTAGGAGATTATTCAGCCATCAAGATATGGCTCATGAATTAGTAGTAGGCTGTCAGTGGACAGAATTGGTTTCATTCAACAGATCATTATACTGCTCCTTTTTTTTTTTAAGGCACTAACTGAAGAAGTTCACATCCAGCTCAGCTTCTGATATTTAGATGCTTATTCCAGAAATAAAATATATGTATTGAAACAAAAAGAATACTATTACATGAAGCCCGTGCTGTTACCAAAGGAATACTGCTTTTCCATCTCTCTCCTATTTTGATGGAAGTTTTTGAAGAGATTTTCTGATTATGAAATTTCTGAAGTCACACTCTTTCTTTTTGTCCCCTTTCTTTCAACTTGGTTTATTTTCCAGATGATTCCTATGAAGCGAGCAGGCTAAAACCTTTGTTCATCCAATATTCCTCTGAAAAGAAGTCAGATTTTTTCCCTTTATTTTAGACCAAGCTAATTTCTTACTTTTTTTTTTTCTTTTTCTCAGAAGAGTAGTTTTTAAGAAAAGGTTTGTCATAATCAAATTGAGAACACTGTCCAGAAAGTAGCAGGGTGTGACACCGCATACCAATGACACATCGGTGCAATGATGAATATTATAACCTATAAAGTATCACATTTTGTTTGTTGCAAACAGAAACTTGCCAAAGACAGTGTGTTCCAGCTAGAACTGTGAAAAAAAAAAAAAAAAAAACACCAACAACCTGCTAATCTTTGTTTCCAAAGATCTGCATGCAGCCATAGTAACTTTTTATGGATATTTGCAAATTGAAACCAGGGTAAAATTATAAAAATAATAATGATAATAATTTACAGGGATACTTTAAATGTTAAAAAAAAGATCAGAAATTCGGTGAGGGATGAGATCTGTTCCCCCCCCCCAATATCATTTTCAAATGGAAAATATCTTTTGTGGATAATCTGCCTCACTCTGAAGAAACACTTCCTGTTTTCACTTCGAATAAAAAAAATAATAGTGAGGCAAATTGGGTCCCCAAATGTTTAACTTTCATGAAAACAGGTGAAAAGTTATTACATGTTCCTGAGATTTTTTCAAATAGGATCTTTATTCCTAGCTTAAGGGAGGCAGAAGGAGAGAAATAGAGAGGAGATGAATGGCAGTGACATCTGAAAATATGCAACTCCTGTATATCGAGAGAGTTTGAGCATATAAACCTTCTGTCTTGTTGCTTTGAGACTCTTTAATAATGTCTGATACCATGAAAGTTTATTGTTTTTATTCATGAAAGCAAAGAGGAAAAAAAAAAAAGGAAAATAAGAACTTTAAATAATAGGTTGATCATAAACCTGAGCTCAATGAGTGATGCAGGAGTGTTTTCCTCTGTGGAGTTGCAGTACTTTATAGGGTTTTTTGAATGTAACCCCAAGTTAAGGAAAAAAGAAGAAAAAAAAAAGAAAATGCTTCAGCAGGTTGAAGGAAAAACATTTTCTACATTGGTCTTGTTATGAACCATCCTGAGTGGTTGGTACTATAGCAATAAGTCAAGCTACCACAACTGAAACAATGTTCTTACACATAGTTTCAGGCTATTTGGTGGCAAAATACAGTGGCCTTTTGAATTAGAAGAGGTATGTGAAAAACAAAGTTAGGATTCTGGGCGCAAGACCTGAATTGCACTTCACTTCCATGAAACAGATTTGGTTTCTTTTTTCAACTGCAATCAGAGATATTTTCTTTATTATTATTTTTATTAAACAGGTCAGAGGTTTGAAAGCCAAACAAATCATATGTGCAATAGAAGAATGAACTATTTTATCTTATTTTTTTTTCATATATAACTTTCAGACAGCCTCCAAATTAGGATACTGCATCATTAAGCTTTTGACATTTGTCCAGTTAAAACTATTGACTCATACTTTCATTTCTTCCCCCTCAAATTACTACAGTGCCACAGCTGATCTAACTATATTTTCCATTTCTTATAAATAGCCACAAGAAAAGTATTAATTATCCTTGTACGATTTAATGCACCAACTGCCTTAACCTTTCAGGTTTTCTTAAACGCCAGCATAACAAGGCATATCCATGGCAGCAAATGTGATTTATGACAGGAATCTTTAATTTCTGTTTTTAAATATGTTACCCACCGATCTGCATACATTTAAATTCGCCTGCAACACTTTTCTCTGTCTTCAGGCTGTTGTTTAATATTCAAGGATGATTTTTGTCCACATACATTTTGGTCTATGTCACCTCAGATTAAATTATTACTGTTTGCAGCCTTTTTGGAGCAGGCCTCAGGCCCTTATTTACAAGAATCAATGAAACAGTAATGAAAATCCATTTTTCATACTATCAGCTCTGGCCTGCTTTTATTTAGTTAGCTGTGTCTAAGCAAGCAATTCATTTTGTGCAAATGTCACGTTGATAAAAAAAAAAAAGGACGAGCCAGGAAAGGGTTAATCACAAAATAAGGCCCTCACTTTCACCACCCCCCCCACCGGTGGAGCACATCTGTAATAGTAAAATTAAAAAAAAATATTTTCTTAATGTATGCAAAGTAATGTATATTGACACATAAGCAAGCCTTTTCATGATGAATATTGAAATATATATGCAAAGCACAGGAAACGTGTAACATGTTATAGATCTTTCAGTGTACATTTAGAGGAAATGAGCCATTTATATTCCACAATTTAGTGAATACCTACTGTTTATTGGTACAGAGCACATAGGAGTATATTTGTCTTAGTAATTTATTTAGGTAAATATATTTATTCTTCTAGGGGTTCTTGTGCTTTTTCTGGTTCTATAGTACTAGACATAAATATTTAACAATGCATTGTCTCAAATGTTATTCATGTAATTTATCAGGGGAAACAGTGGAGCTGTAATAACTTTTAAGCCTGCACCTTCACTTAAACCTGAGATTGATTTAAAATGTGGGAAACGGAGCCTGTTTCTCCATATACAGTAATAACAGGGACCGTTTCCCCGAGCAAAGCATGACTCAGACCGCGTCGGACACCAGCTCCAAGAGAGGGCAACCGTCGACGGTTCACTCCTCTTTTCTGGGTTGTCTTCTCTAATCTCTGTGCAGTGAAAACACGTTTGAAAAAAACTAATTCCATCTAATTCTTCTTGTTCCCTATCACCTCGTTTCCCTCCGCTCCTCGCTGGGTTTTGGGCTGCCTGCTTTTCACCTCTTTTCTCTATCACAGCCATGTCCAGGCCTACGTGCAAGGCATGCCCAAGAACCTGGTTGGGAAGGCTAGTTACACCAAAGGGCAATTCTTCCTCAATCAGCTAATTCCTGAAGGCTTGGGCAGCCAGTTTCCAGGATGTTCAGGCCACGTTTTCCCTTAATCACTGATGCCTGAATGAGGACGTAAGAAGTGGGCCTGCTCCTGCCTATTAGCATCCTCTGTCTCAGCATGCCACCCTCAGCAAGCATTCACACCACTGAGACAGCAAGTTGCTACTGACTTGAAGGCAGTAAAGACATCAACTGATTATCTCTGTTTGTTTGTGGGTTTGTTTGTTTGTTTTTGGCTGACAGGCAAAAAGGGAATCATGCCTCTTGCCATCTACCTCCCTTCAGCTGCATGCCAGCACACAGTCTGCCCATTGGGCTTTATGAACCTACAGAGGAAATGCTTTTCAGCTGAAGGACAGCAGAAGGGTTTGCATAAATAGAGGACACGTCCCCTCAGCAGTGTAGCATCAAACAAATGTTAAATATGATGTTAAAAAGTCCAAATGGGAGATTAAATAACGCCAGAGAGATTTGCAAGGAAAAAAGAAAAGGCTCTTAAGAATCCTGAAAATGCAATACTTATCACCAGAATGGCAACTTGCCTATGCTTCCCGGACAGGAGATCAAACAAACAAAAAACTACAAGCACAACGAACACCCAGTAATTCAAGATTCATTGAAAAGGAGAGGAAAAATAGGCAGCAGCTTTGTGAAGATAATAGTGCAGGGACGGAGTGAGCAAAGCTGTGGGCAGTAGACCTGAAATCACCAGAGATCTTAAATGGTAAGGGGCATTGGGCTGCTCTATTTGGACAAGCTCATAGTAAACTAAACCATCTCCCCAAATTATTGTGCAGCTACAAAGAGATTTTGGTATTAAGTTTGGGGTGGGATCTTAGCTCAGAAAACACTGTGGACTACTGTAAAATTGGGCTTAGGCCAGGGAAAGATGCTTAAGATCACAGGTAGGACTACAGCAAGAAAAGAATCTGTGTTTTACTTAGACCTGCCCTACTCTGTAGAGCCATGTATATCACTTGGCCCTGCATGTGATATTGGTCATACCACATGACCAATCCTACCCCAATTAGTATATGCCAGAACAGATACCCACACTGCTCTATGCCCTTCCAGAAAAGCAGGAACTCCCCTCTTCTAAGGACAGGTGGTCCTAGAGATATGTTGAACGTGAAGGCAGTTTCCCAGTAAGATAAAGTGGCAATTCAGAACACAACCAGTAGCTGAAGATTAAAGAGTAAGCGTAGCCTCCTGCACCTTGTAAAAGATTTCTATTAATATAGTACTATTTAGTATTATAACCATGATAGAGGTATCTTGGTTTTTTTTAATTACGTGCAGTGTACTGAAACTTGGTTTTAGATCCTTAAGTCACTATCTCATTTCCGCAAGTGTGTGCTGCAAGAGTAAATGCAACAGCAGCCATTTTTACAATGAAATATATGAAAATCAGGGGAAAATTCTGAAATTTCCATTATAGGATAGGCTATTAACTGGAACTTCCAAACCAAAAAGATACATGAAGGCACTAATAATAATTAAAAAAATGTCAGTGCAAGATCAATATCATATTTCAGAGGTGTTTTGCTTGTTTGTAGGAAATCAACATTATTTTTTATTGTACATGTACTTAGAACCTTGATGAAAATTTATACATTCACAGCTTATCTAGTACATCCATTTCCCGTTGCTTTCTTTCTGGTTAAACATCCATTTTATTTTTTTCATGTTGTGCAATGCACTCCAGTTAGCACTGATAAATTAATTTTCATTCTTTAAATTTCCCAATTTCCAGCTGTGTGAATTTAACATTGGAAATGTGAAGAATGCCTGTTCTGTTCTTTATGTTTCATTTTGCTTGTGCTTTTTTTTTTTTTTCATTACAATAAAAATTGTCTCAGCTACCATATTCGGTGCTTTCAGTTAATGATAAGCATTGCTTTGTCAGAATATTAGAGAAAAATGACAGCATTACAGCACTCATACAGTCCTCATCACAGAGGATCCATCATTATGACAGAGGACTATCCTCAAAACACAAGTATGGAGGATTATGTCTCTGCTACTTTGGTTATTTCTTAAAAAAGAGTCTTCTTAGCTCTCAAACATATTGAGATGCTGTCTGGCCAAAATTATCTACCGTCTGATAGGTCGTGAACACCCTGAAAGGCTCTGGATGCAGTCTGCTTAGCAGCTGACCTATTTGCTGTTTCAACTAAGTGTATGTTTCAAGGAACCCTTAGGGTTTACAGTGTCAACAGTCCTGTTTTGTTTGTTTTCCTTCTCAAACCACTACTTGTTTAACAGCAGCAAAATACGAGATCAAAATAGCAGTTAGTTAATTCACATCATACTTTGTTATGCAGCATAAAAAAGAAAGAAAATCTCAGCAATGTTGCCAGACTTACGTATACCCACTGGGAAGATGCAACTCATTGGCATCAAGTGTGTGCCCAACATTTCACTTCAGCTATAAACAGTCTACCTTCAAACCCAAATCACAGAATTCTAACATCATTAATACAGAAAGCAGAAACCACTTTATAGTTATCATTAGCTGAATAGAGCCTACCTTTATGCTTAAGGATTTCAAATAACTTAGTAGGAAAAAAAAGAAAAGAAAAAGAAAAAAGAGATGGAGAAAACATTCTCATCTCAACCTGGAATTGTGAGCTTTTAGAAAAATGCCCTTTCCCAAGCTGGGCATGCTTCTCTTGAACGTATAATTTAAGAACAAATTCATATTGTTCCAATTGCTCCATTACATTTGGATAATATCACAATGTATTAAAGCGCCTAACTTTCTAATCTCACTTCCTTTTAAAAATATAAATTAACAGAGGAGTTCATACCACTAACTGGCTTTAAACAGAACATTTCCAGTCATTTAACAAATATATTTCCACTGTACATTTCCCAAGACAAAGTGGGGAGTAAATTAGTACCGAGTTTTTACCTTTTCATACGTGTTTGCTCATAGTTTGAACACTGTCACTTAAGGATGAATTCAGAATGAAAATTTAGATGGGCAAAGAAGGGGTAACCATCATATTGGAGTCCACAGGCAAGAAAAAATAGAGGGGGAGAAAAAAAAAAAAAGAAGCAGCCATTTTGAACACCCTGCATTTCTCAAAGATCTGTTTTTGGGATATGATGATGCATTTCCTCACCCCCGGCTAACCAAACCTTTGTTTTGATTCTGATGTTCAGAGGCCAGTTCAGCACGCAACCAACAGTTTGCTGCAAGAATTCGGCTGTTCTGTCACTGACCTCCTCCAGGTCAGTGTCTTACTTTGTCTCTGCATCAGGTTTATTTGTTCATTTATTTTTGTCAAAAAATTCACATACTATCATTTCCTTTTCCAATTCACAGAAGCCTACTTTTTTCAGCTCCCAAACCTGAAGCAACATTTGTTTTGCGATGCTTAGCTGCACATAAACCTCTGGGCTGTTATTTCTCAGCCCATACTGATAGTGACTTTCAAGTTACTGCAATTCGAAAAGCCCAGTGGTACCAAACAGTTTCCTGTGAATCATCAAAATTCCCTGTCAAGAAGCAACAATCTCTAAGGTTGGAAAACATCTCTAAGGCCACCAAATCCAAACCCAACCCACCCCCACCATGGCCACCGACCATGCCCTTCAGTGCTACATCCCAATGGTTCTTGAACATCGCCAAGGACAGGGACTCTACCACCTCCCTGGGCAGCCTGTCTCAACGCATCACAACTCTTCCAGAGAAGAAACTGTTCCTAATACCCAACCTGAACGTCCTTCGGAGCAGCTTAAGGCCATTACCTCATGCCCTATCACTAGTTGCACCCAGACTGACACTTAGGGTGCCAGATGTATATTGCTGTTCTGCTAAAACCATCGAGGGACATTCACATGTTCATACATCAATGAAAATTGTGTGACATCAATAAGCTTTGTTTGCTTTACATATTCCTGGAAGCCACAGGGATGCCACAGGTGCTAGATGCAAATATTTTCTTGCTGAGGACTGAAGACGTGGGTACAAAACGCTTCAAATCAGCCAACCACACCAGTGACCTGCAGAACCAGCCTTCTAGAAGTGCCTTCTCATTAGTCTGACATATTTTCTTTTAAACCCTATTATCAAATGCTCACTGCAAGGTGAGCCTCAAACGCAGAATTAACAGAGCCCACACAGGCTTTTTTCATTATTTTCTCAGATGCTTAGTTTTACTTCCCTGTATTGAAAAGTTTGAACATGCCTCAGTCTAATGAGCATTAAAATCTCAGGAGTATTTCTGTCTGTGCGCTTATAGAGTTCACTTCTCTTTAATCCTGGTGCCTCATTAGTTACTTCTACAAAGCAAAGGCCAAAGGACTGAGTTTTACGAACACAAGCGTGAGCTCTAAGAGAACTAACTTGAGAGCACACAGCAGAACAGGTGGTGAGGAGCTGACACACAAGACACCGACCATCCCTCCAAGTGAAGCCCGCTCGTGTGTAAGTTAAAACATTTGCCATCTATTTAAAGATCTGCACCTAAAGAACAATACTTGAGGTGTGAAATGGGGTCGAGTCCCTCAGCACATTAGTGCAGCTCCCATTAGTTTTAATGGGACCTGCATCAACGATCCCCCTTTCCCATCAGGAATATACAGCACCCTTAAATACCCATTACACCCCAAATTTGTTTTTAACTTCTGTTAATTTAAAATATAGCTAACTATATATTTATCCTAATATCAGATCCTCAGGCAAAAGCTTGCTGAAGGAAATGGGCGCACATAGCTTGTGCTTTAAAAAAAAAAAAAAAAAGTGACTTCATCCATGCTTTTATAGGCCCTCTAGATTCAAAGGAATAGCCCCTGGAAATAGTAGCTGCTGTGATATGCTTATGGCTCCATTTACAGACTTTCTTATAGGTTCATAAATGGAGACTAGGAGGAGGAGGGAAAGGAATAAAATTTAATAACTGAATAAAAATGTAAATAAAGATTTGCCTAAAATTACTTGTCCAAGAAATAATTCTCCCTCCCCCTTAAGCTAATACTTTGATAAGCTCTGAACAGTGATCCTGATTTGGAGCGTGACCTTTGAAAATGCTCTCCAGCTTGATTAAAGATGTATTAAATTTGTTTAAATAAACCTCGTTGTAATGGCACATCATTTGTAAGAAGCTATTAGGGGGCTGGAAACTGTGCCGCTGTATTTGCATGAAAATGTGCCCTGCTCGAATTGAGGATCTCTCCTGAATTAACCGCAAAGGAAAAGTGACACTTTCATAATTTTTTTTGACAAAAGGGAAGAAATAAAAATAAAAAAATAAAAAAAACCCTTCAAAACTTCATGCTAAGCTCTATGAGAAAGAAGGTAACTGCACATCAACAACAGGGCTATGCATGAAACACGCACTTCTCCAAAGCACTTTTCCTCTCGTTTTTGTCAGGGTTTGCCTGGCTTTAATTTCTTTCTTTTTGCCTGCTTCTCCCTCTTCCCTCCTGCAAAATGTTTTTGAAAACAAAGACAGTACGAATCTTTTCCAGGGTGGCTTTTTTTCCCCACTTATGAGTGAGAGTAAAAAAGTCCTATGTTAACAACATAAAAAAATAACAGCTGCACTTGAGAGATCGGTTGCCTGATTATATTAAAAGTAACTTCTTCCTTGGAGCAGGTTGCACCATGTCAGATTTTGCAACAGCAAAGGGAAAACATAACATTAGGTACCACTGAATTCACGTGATGATGCAGAAAGGTGGATGAACAGATAGACTCCATTCCCACTTGAAGCATACAGATTGCCAAATCTACTTTAATTTCTTCCAATAGCTCCCAACTGAGTGAGTAACTGTTACACTAATGAAAAAGACTCTCTCCCTTAAATCAAATTTTAAATTAAAACCTTTCCTGTTTCCCAACGAAAGCCAAGGCTCTGGGATGTGTGTGTACTGCACGGCCTGGAACCTTTCTTTGTGCTTCTTATTCTTCACCACCCATCTGAAACATCAGACCTCTACAACCATCCTGGTTCTTGCATCTTTCACCTTCAGTATGACGGCAGCTGCAACGTGGATTCATCTGTATGGGGTGCTCAGTATTGTCAGTGCTCATAGAGCCTGTGCCAACCCTCCACCTCCCATCCCAAACCACAGGCTTGCATGGCAGAGCATGAGGGCTTCTTCTGAACTGATAAGTTATGTGCCTTTATTTTCCTACTTCTTGTTTTTGTTTAATCTCAGAGCACTTATTCTCAAACTTTCTTCCAAAACCACAAGGGAAAAACAAGCAGAATCATGTGGTTCTCAGTAAATCACAAGAGTCAGCAGTACTGCTTGATGCAAGAGGCTATCGGTATGGGCAATCTGCAAAGCAAGGAACATCTGCCCTTCAAGAGGAGAATCACATTTAGAGAATGACATTTTGAGCAATTGTCACAGAATTATCTAGGATGCAAAAAGCCCTTAAGATCATCAAATCCAGCCACATCCACTAACGCTACAAGTCCATCACTAAACTACAACACTCGGCACCACATCCATCGACATGTCCCTTAAATACCCTGAGGGTTGACAACTCCACCCCTTCCCTAGGCAGCCTGTTGCAATGCCAAATCACCCTTTCCATGATGTTCTTCCCAATATCCAATTTAAATCTCCCCTGGGACAACTAGGGGCCATTTCCTAGTGGTCTGTCACTTCTAACCTGCGAAAACTAGCCAACACCCTCCTAACTGCAATATCCTTTAAGATACTTATAGAGAGTGATGAGGAATCCTCCCAGCCTCCTCTTCTCCAGCCTGAACAATCCCAATTCCCTCACACACCTCCTTTTCTAGTTCCTACACCAGTTGCATTTTTCTTCCCTCAAGAAAATATTCCAGCATTACATTTGTTTGCAGCCATTCCTCTGTTCCTTTTCCCAATCACTAGTGAAATCTACAGTGAAAAACTAAGCTTTGCAGAACCTACCAGTAGATTAATTCACTGTTACCCAATATCAATCACATGCATCAACAACATGCAGGCGGGTGAGGTGGGACATCCTTCAGTAGGAACTCAAGTATTTGGCAGAGACCTTTAAGTACTTGAGCAAAATATTCACCAAATGAATACTGAACCAGAGCTAAAGAAAGATGAAATATTAGAAACAAAAATTATCAATTTTAATTATAGAAACAGTCAAATCTTGTAGTAACTGTGACATTCACTAACCACCATTAAGACAGACACATTCATCTCAGACAGCTTTAAGAAAGACAAGAAATTTCCATTCATTGGATTATGGTAGAAGAATATATCCACAAATACTTTCTTAAGTAGCATAGATTCTAAAAAACTACCTAATGGCTTTGTATCCTAGACCAGTTCAAGGAAGTGTCATTTTCCCCTCTAAAACAAGGCAAGAAGAATCACCTGTACCATCCTAAGGTCCACTTCTATCACGCTGTTGTCAATTTATTTTCCTTTTTTAAGCTCTTATGGTCCTTTAAACCTCCCCTGCATACGGGACTTATGCTAACAACCCACCTCTGAACTCTTTAAATCTCTGACGTACACATCACTATGGTCCTCATGGGTGGATCCACAAACAAACAGAAAGACCCAAAGGCCACTTCTTCAACTCCTTTTGGTAGCTCTCCAAACGATGTATTTCCATCACCTATTCCATTACATGATACACTAGCTAACATCATACTAAGAATTAGAAGAAGTTGCTCTTCTCCTGAAAACATGCCGTAGTGCAGCCAGGAATCTTGCTTTCCAGATTATTTAGACTCTTAATTCAGCACCTGCACAGTGCAAACTACACGGGCTCTGCAGCAGGTGGGATCCAAAAACCTCACCTAGGAACTCAGTGCAGCAGGACAGTCAACCCCCTGCTCATCAGTGTGCACTGGCCCAGCACGACCGTATCTCTTGAGAATTCTCCCCTGGATCTGGATTGTCACAGCAGCCTCTAGGGGAGGGAGACAGAAAATATCCTCAATAGAAAAGGAATAAAATTTTCCCCATACCTCCGCCACCTTGGTGAAAGCCTTAGATCTCCAGGCACAATGCTCATATGCGAGAGGAAAGGAATAGAGAAGCCTGGCAGCTGCCTGCTTGAAAACTGTCACCCCATCCCTATTTTCCGAGGGATCTTTCCTCATGGATGCAGACATGAGAATCGGGTCACCACTGTGAGGCTGACACCTGAGCTCTGAGAAGCCCAGGGCGAAGCTGCAGGGGTGCCAGGCAAGCACAGATTTAAAAGGTACAGAAGAAAGTCTCCAAGGATCACAGTTTTCAAACTACATCCCTGCAGCCAGCCTATCTTAGATTAGTAATTTCTTTTTTGGAGGACTGGTCATTCCCTTTCAATTGGAATATGCAGACCAAAAGAAAAAATTAGTCTGTATGGCTACAATGAGCTGCTGCCAATGGAGACCAGTTTTCCTCAAGTCTGCGCTATCTTTCCATGGTAAAGAACCACATCATCTTCTGCCATATGCTCTCATCTCTTTTTGGTCTTAATGCGCCCTTCTAAATTGAGATACTAGAGCAAGCAGAGGCAACCCAGCTCCAGGCTAATTGGTTCATCATACACATTATCATAATGTCCATTCTGGATTTCGATTAGGTCAGTATGGAGACTGCCTTGGTCAGAGCCCATAATGATCTCCTTATTAATTCTGTTGCAGGGTCTTTTTGACTGTACTCATGTTATTAGAGACTGCAGCTGCCTTCAGCTCTGCGAACCGTGCAGTTTTACTGGACTGTCTAATGTCCTGTGCTATGTTTCTGTCCTATCTGGCGCCAAGATTTCACTTTGGTTTTTTAGCATACCTCCAGCCACACTGAAAATTGTGTTATTCTGCTGGGTTTTACTCCAGTTTCACCAGTATTTCCTACCACATTTTCTTTACTGAATAGTTAACCTATTTTTAATTTCCAATTCTAGCATGGTAATCTTGTTTTCGTATGTTTTGAAATTTAGGCTCAAGAAATTAGGGCTCGACTGAATCCAGAGAAGGATAGGTAACTAATAATTGACAGAAAAAAAACCCTCATTTTTTAATTACAACAACATACCTATTGATAACTGAATATTTCAGCAAACCTGGGATCATTTTTGACTCTACACATTCCAAAGCTGAGCACAGTACCAGTACTTTCTCATCTCCTCATTTCCTCATCTAAGCAATGTTTCCAGAAAAAGACATTTTCTTGCTTAACTGACAAAGATTCTTCTAAATGTTTTTATTACAATGTGATTTGATTACTGCAATGCATTTTTCTGCTCATCTTCCTCTTGTTAGAGTTAGTTCCTTTCAGTGGTTCAGCAAAACTTCTGCCACTGCTTAAAATTGCTGACGATGAAAACCTTGTTTTCTATTTTTTCCTATTATTCTTTGAACTGCTTCCCTGTTTGTTGACATGTAAACCTTAAATGGCTTGATTTTTAAGAATGAAACTCTGTACTGTGGACATGGGAAGGATCCTCTGATGTGGGTGGGAATGTCCCAGAGATGCTGGGTAACTTCAGTGTGCTGGAGAAGACCACAAGAAAGGGATAGAGAGATATTTCATTGCTGGGAAAGAGAGAAAGCAAGCCTGCAGGGAGGGCAAAAGGTGTTTGTGAAGAAGGGGGGTGAAAATTAGCTCTGTTACATTTATCGTGTGAAAGAGGTTGTAACTTCCCCTCCAAAAAAGCTTTTTCTACATAAATGCTGCTCATGAGATATTTGCATGCGATTTCCTTGAGGTTTCTGTGCTACAGTTTCTATTAAAGATTTCTTGAGCTTCTGACGTGCTATCCCTGGCTTTCCCACCATTTCCATCCCCATCAGTTTTTCTCGTGTTGAGATTCTGGGAGGTATTAATTCTCTTAATGTTTTCAATAAAGGCATCAAAGACATTTTGATCAGACAATTTGAAGCGATCAGCACTGAACTAACTCAACTCCAACTGATGGCTGTGGTTAAATTCCCAGTAAATTTAACAGGAATGAAATTAGACACATATGAATGAACACATGAAAAATACCTCCTAAGTACTGCAAGCAAAGCTTTCATTTTCATAGAGAGCCGCGTCTTAAATTAAACTTTGCTTGTGGAAGTTTATCTACAATGTAGGATGCCAGCACCGAGCTGCCCAAGCCAAGGATTCACTAGACCTGTTTAACTGTTAAACAGCAGAACTTGAATTGTTACTACTAGAAATAAACAAAATAGAATTTTCCTGCAATCTGTGGATAAACGACCAACCCTGTCTCATAGCCTTTCTGCAAAAAAAATAGGCTGTTTACCCAAAAGGATAAGAAACTTCTGCTTCAAGCTGGAATCAAAGTCTTCAATCCCAAAACCACGATTCCCATAAACGCCCCCATCAGAGCAATACAAGTTTCTAAGCTGTCTTCAGTTTTTATTCTGTCAGAGTAGAAGGAAAAAGCGTGATTGGTCATAGCTCGCTAAACACCTGCTAACTTTTATCACAGTGCAGAACTGATGTCCTCTTACACAAAGGAGAATGCGAGTAACAAGACAAATCATAAGCATATCAACGATAATTCCTTGACCAATCTCCTAACACTTGTAAAATTCTACTAAATCTTATTTCTCATGCTTGGCTGCTAGAAAGTTTAAATGCAATTATCAGTGAGGCCGGTAAAGCTTATCACAAATTTCTTAAGTATAATCACAGAGCACTGTGTAAAAGGACTGTAATTGTAAATTGTCAATAATGACATAATGCTAGCATTGGTTACTTGTGAGCAATATCTGATCCACATGTAACGCTCTCATTGCTTCAAGTCAGTAATAGTCTGGACATGTAATGGAGGACATAGGAATGTACTCTTTCAGAGCTTACAGTAGATCATGTTTTTGAAGTTCGTACAAAGGTAGAAATCCGGGCATAGGGCTTTTGGGGGGCTGAGGGTTTGTTTGTACATTACTGATGCACTTCCTTTGGTGGGTACAATGCATAATTCAGAGTAGAGTACTTACAATAATTGTTTGTACAATTGAATTAAGAAAGGAAAAAGACAGCCTGTAACTGTACTAGAGCAGCCAAATATAATGCTGCAACACAGCGTAGGATTCCTACCTGCCACGAATTACAGCTTTAACTAGTACAGAACAGGGCTACCGAGATGATCAGGAAACTGGAACACCTCTCCTACAAGGAAAGGCTGGAACACAGAAGGTTCTATCTGACCATCAGGAAGCACTTCAGTGCTGTGTGGGTAACGGAGCACTGGTACAGGTTACCCAGAGGCTGTAGCAAGTCCTCCTTGGAGGCTTTCAAAAGCTGCCTGGACATGGTCCTGGGCACCCTGCTCTGGGCATCTCCTGCTTGGGTTGAATGAACCCAAGCAGATTCTGCCAACCTCAGCCATTCCATGCTTCTGTTTCCCAGTAAAACCGGGCACAAAGGTAGAAGCACCACCGCATTTCTACCTCTGCATTTCACCAAGGTGATGGAGCTGAACGTTACTAGACAGGAATACAAGGCAATTAGCAAAACGACAAAAGGTATTTTCAGTGTTTTGATGCAAAATATAATGACACCTGTGCAGTAAGAGCTGTCACATGATGTTTTACATCATGTCACGATGATGTCACAAAACATACTGTAGCCTTTTGGATGATGTGCTACATTCCCTTACACCACCAGGTCACAAATGATTTACACAACTGGTGTTCATTTTGAATTAGCGTAACTATTTGTAGAGACACGTGAAAATAACACAAAGGGTGTAGGAAGAATAACATTAGTCACAACCATATTACGGCTATCAAAAGAATTAATGAAAGTGATACGTGACACCTGAATAGTGACTTCAGGAGAACTTACAGGTTAGCATTTGAGCTGTGGCAGGCTACCAAGAAGTGCCTGGCAGGCACATTATCTTTGTAAGAAGTCAAAGAGGCCAAACTTCAAAGGTACAACACAGCAAACAAAATACAGGTGCCCTACCACAACCACTGAATGGCAAGTGATGCTGAGCACACCTCACTGCCAGGCAGCTGGAGCAGTCCCAGGCATGTTGCTGTCATTCCCAGAAGTGCTCTCTCTAGAAAAGAATACCTCCAGGAATATATATTAAATAACTGGAAATGGTAATTTGCTGGCATAATTTCCCTCAAGAAATTTCCTGCCAGTGAGGGAAAAGAAACAAACTCATCAAACTTGCAACAACCAAGATCACTGAATGTCTGTATTCATTTACATTTAAGCCCCAAGTACGTTTCATATTTTGTTGTGTTCTTTGCTGTTGTTCGTTCTGTTTTTAATTTTATTTAAAGGAAATCCTGGACCAAAAGCTTCATTCTAGCTTTCTCAAAGTTATCACTGATACAAAGCATCCTGCACACACGAAACCATTCCAGGTAGTCATTCCTTTCCTCAGTGTGTATATGAAAAGTTGTTCAAATGAACTGCAACTGGTCTGCAAGATGTACACAGAATAGTTCTTCCTCTTCCTTGCTCACACTGAAATAGCTAAGCCTAATAATAATCTAGTTTGATTCGCAAAATGTATATCCTTGGGCAGCTCGTATGATTCACAGTGATTGCAAAACAGAGTTCAAAAAAAAAAAAGAAAGTATTTTAGGGACCTGAGTTATGAAAAACAAAGAAGTTACTTAACATCTGCATCCTGAATTAGATATCTTAGGTGCACAATCTGTCTAGGGAAAACACAACAGCTCTTTAACTTTCATGAATCTTTCTGACCTAAGAGCAAGTCAAGTTAGTCACTGCAGCATGTTGAGTGAAGGGGGGGGGGGGTGGTTCTAGCAGCACTCATATAGAGTAGAGGTGGCCAGGGAACAGCAGAGCTGTGCTTTGGAGGAACAAACAGCATGCACAGGGCTGATATTCTGGCCCTGTGTACTGAATTTAAGTACAAAAGAAAGGATCATACTCCTCATTACAAGGAGATTGGAACACAGTGTCTTCCTGTAGAATGGAGCAGTTATGGCTCCAAATTACAGGTGCTCTCCCGAAAAGAAACATCACATACTTGCCATAGATATAAACTACACTTCACTTATAAAAGAGAAGAAGGAACATATTTATTGATTGAGTATAATGATTTAACAAAGCTTAATGGTAAATAAGACAGCAAGTTAGCAAGATTTGAGATGACAAGGTAGCGAATAGAGGATAAACACTCAACCCGGACACCCTCCCCCCCCCCGCCCCCCATTGAAGTAATTAGGGT
>JAOWBP010050868.1:2001-17508 GCA_028571105.1 Tragopan temminckii | reverse complement strand
AGCATTATGCAAGCACGTATTTGTAATGTGCAGATTACGTTTGAAAATGGATTTGCAGAGAGATGCTAAATAACATTATTTAACCCACGTACAAATAGCAGCTTTATACAAATAGTCTCTAGTGAACGAATCAAAACAATTTTTCTTGTTTATTCGTCCACAAATTACGAGACGATATTAATCTCGCAAAAAAACAAAAATTGTGAATGGATTTTCCCCAGAAACAAAATCAAGGTTTTTTTTATATACGCGTGTGTTTTTCGCTTTGTTTTTGCTCGTAAAAAAAGGACAAATCTCATTTAAAAAAAGCATGTTTCGTAATATGTTTTGATTGGAGTTTTTATTAGGCAAAAACAACATAAAAATAAATTTGAAACTTTTATTTTGGGGATGATGAAAATAACTTTGATTTAAATTGAGTAAATTATATAATTCTTTCATTACAGAAATAGAGTTAGAAATATTCTTTGATTTATATTTGTTTCTGCTAGAAATCATGTGATGTTGATTAGATTTTATGCTTGTCTGACTATGTGACTACAAGCAAACTGGGAATTTGTTTTATATTTTTCTGTTCCTAAAATAATATTCAAGTTTCTGTTTGTTTAAGAAAGAAAAATATTCCTGTTTCGTCGTCCGGGTTGATGAATTTTTTCTTGAAACAAGCTGCCTAAATGAATCAGACTGACTAGTTTGATGAACCTGGCCACAATGTTCATTAGTTTTTTGAACAGATCTTGTCTTCCTTGATATTTCATTTATTTTAAATGTGAACTTCCTGAAAAGTGCTTGCTTGTCAAACGACCGAATCAATTCTAATTCTGTTGTTTTTTAATTGTAAAGTGCTGGTTTTGGTTGTGTGGAAAGTAAACTACGTTGTTGTATGGATAGTGATCTCTAAACATCTCAAATTGCGTGTTATATCACTTATTTGTTTCTTAAAAACTACACTTCATTTAAAAACATTGTTTTCGTGTAGTGCTTCTTCTTAATTATAAAACAGTGCAAGTGAGTGGATGTACTTAAATCACGTAGCGTAGTGATGCTCTAATTAACAACCGCATCATCGTTTTATAAATTTAGAAATAATCTTTGTTTGGCATCTTCTAATTATGTTTTTTTTTTGTTCTTGTTCTTTTGTCTTGTTTTGTTATGTTGGGACGAACATTGACACATTGGACTGATGTCAGGCTCAAGTATCATTGCACTCATTCAAAGCATTACGTTTGCAGCATACGAATTCTATATCGGAAAGTCATAATGTGTTTGTTAACACGTTGAATGAAGTGTTGAACAGTCCGGCTATTTCACATTCGTCTGGTGGTGGCAGTGCTTTGGCCAGTCCCAGTTCACCAATACAAATTCAAAATCGGGCTGATCGTTCCGTATCGATTGGTTCCTCGGGCGCTTCATCCAATTCACCACCAACCACCAATTTGGCACATCCACCAGGTGGCGCACACTATAACCAACCATCATCTACATCACCAATGTCCAGCACATTCAATACGGCCGGATGTCAAACTGAGCTATCATTCTTTTAAGAAAAACAAACACGAAAACAAACATAAAAACAAAATTACAAGAATATCTCTCCGGCCAAATGGTGGGCGTGTCCAATTGGTCCACAAACAAGACACGCCTAACACTTGCGGGAAAGGATTATAATGCACAATACAATCACACAATACACAGAAAACATACAAGATTATCGCTCTCTCCATTTTCCCTTTTTGCCATTTAAACAAAACCAGAATTTAAGAAGAAAACGGCTCATCATAAACATGTTATAATCATAAAGCAAGTCTCATTCATCAAGCATCATTCAAACAATCATTTCAATTCATTTATTTTTTTCATAAGATTTTTATTTTTTTTCACAAGCCAGAATATTGGGAAAGAAAGGGTTGCCCGGTGAGAAAATGATGAAGAGAATGTTTCCAATTTGTTAACAAAGAGTTATATATTTTTTTGCCAAGAAGCCGAGTGTGTGAATATTGATCAATTGATAATTTACGAAATGTTTTTGTTTGCTAATTTTTTTTTCATAAATCTTGTATAAAGGTCTTCTCTCTCTTTTTTTGAATTAGAGGAATATTGTAAAATTGTGTGTGTGCCCAGAATGGAAAACAATAGAATTATAATAATTGAATCTCGAATATCGATTGTCGAATATCGATTGTTAACTATCGATTATCAAATATCGATTATTTTTAATTGATTCATTTGTTCATCATAATTTTTTTTGGTCATTCTTCCTGTTCCTCTTGTTAATCTCATTATCGAACAGAAACATACAACACACAAGCACACCAACACATTCTTATTGATAATTGGTTTTTTTCTTTTACAAAAAAAAGGAATTACCTTAAAATTAATGAGATCTATTAAACAAAATTGTATTTTTCTTCTAATTATTATTATTCTCATTAATTAAATAAAGTTATTTTTCTTTTTAAAAAGCATGTTTTAACCACCTTCTCCCCACGAAAAAGGGTTGAAGACAATTTGACTGGTGACAAGCAAGTTTGCCAAAAAAAAACTGGTCAAATTTCAAAGTTCATTCTAGTCAGTTGCATTGCATTGCGTTTGAATTTTGGTGTTGAGAAATCAAAATGTCAACCGTGTTTTGCCACAGTGTGCTTAATTGTCATGTTAATTGTGATTACGAAAAAACGAACTTGTTCAAATAAAACACGCAAGAGAATTGTTGTGTCTGCGTGTAATGTACGCACTTGATATGACGAAAGAATCGTTTTACCCAAGTCCCAGAACACAAACAAAACAAATTTGGATGAAACAAAATAAATAAACGTAAAGAATGGAATCATATTGCTGGTTGATTGTGGTGATTGTGATGATTGTGATGATTGTACCGAATGGAGCATTGGGGAAAAGTAAATCTATCCTGGCAAAGTAATATTCAATCAATTTTCTATTTGAATTTTGATCGATCAATCAATCAATAAAGCATGTTCTTTATGAAACTTAATTTTGGTAAGCTAGTGTTACTGTTTTGTTGTCTGGCTGGAAACATGCACACGGTTACTTTACTAGCTTTACTATGTCATCAAGCCAATCGTCATAAATAAGTGATGAATCAGGTTGCCTAGATCTTATTATAATTCTGGTTGTTGTTGTTGTCTGGTATTGGATATGCACAGAAATATGATCATATTCCATCAGGTTATTTTTATATATTTGCCTACCGAGAAAAGTAAGCTATCGTATTTTGGGATTTTTGTTGGATAGCACCATTTTTCATCAAAATTTATCAATTGCTTTTGCTATTGATAATCCTCATTTTTTGTTATCAAACCAAAAACCACTTTTTCCCAAAACGTAAAAAAAATATTTTTAAAATCTTATTTTTCTGCGCTTTTACCGCCATCTATCAATAAAGAATGTAAACACATCAATTTGAGAAGTACATATTTTTGTCAATAGATGGCGTTAAAGATAAAGGAATGGTAAACAAAAACAAAAAAAAAACAGTTGGTAAGGTGATATTTTGTTGTGTGTGAGAAGGAGGAAGATATTGAGGATATTTGTAAACACACATTAACACACATGCATTTTAGTGCTGAATGTGATTTAGGAGTCTGCTTATTGTGATGCAATTTTATGAAATGATTGATTCATTGTATTGGACAAAACAAACTGACAGCCATACGAGGTACAACACTTATTCAACATCGCATTCATGTGTCCTGCTCACCATCATCTCGCTTCATCAATCAAATTTTTTTTTGTTCAAAAAATCAGAATTTCGAAATCTCTTTCTCAAAAATAAATAAATAAATGTCTTTTGAATGAATGATTTTCTCCAACAAAAATTCCTATTGTTCATCTGGTTTTTATCTATTTTTGGCTGTGATAAATTGTTCATTTTGATTGAATTTATGCTAATATTCCCCATGAACATTTATTCATCATATGCTAATTTAAGATTTGCGTTTCTGTGTTTTTGTTTGTGTTTGTTCCAGACACAATTCTAAATAAACTCCATAAATTTTTTTGTTTGTTTGTTGGTCAAACGAGAAAATTTATCAAAAAAATGTGTTTGATATGAATAAATTTAAATGGACAACAAGATAAAAATGAGTGTGCCTTAATGGACAATCAACATTCATAATCAATGTAAGTTTCAACCCTTTTTTACCAGTTTTTTCATTTAATTTCTGGTGTTTGATGTCCGGTAATTTCGTAGTCATTTTTCCATTATTTTTAACAAAAAACAATAAAAATGTGCCTTTTGTGTTCGTTTTTAATTGTGTTTTTTGTTATCACAAAATGACATAATCACATTAATTAGCATCTCGTTTTGAATGACAAGGAAACATTCAAAAACAACGTACATTTTTGTGGTTTTTTTGACATTTTTTATCAAAAAAAAAAATTTTTATTAAAATTTTCTATATAAAATTCCTGTAGCTTGCTGTGTGGGCTAGTATTAGGCCGGCATTATCAAGCAAAAACAAAAAGCATTGCAGTGAAGTTGATCGTTGCACTAATAAGCCTATTTTAAATGGATTTGTTATGGAGACCACCAGAAAACAAGCAAGCCATATTAAGAATCATTAAACTATATTATTAAGAACACTAAATTTTTTTCAGGAAACATCGTATAGCAATAAAAAAACGTCACTAAATGTTGGCTTGTTTTTTGTGTTTTGTAAGTAAAAAATAAGGCAATTTATCCTTGTTTTTTTGACTAGAAATATAAATAAAAAATAAGAGTAATCCCAGACAAAAACAACCAACAAAAAACATTGCCCATCAATTTGAATTAGGCTTTGAATCATTTGTTTTTTGGTTTGGTTGGATCCAACAATTTAAGGATCCAAGGATCAAAGAAAAAACTTAGGATTCAAGAATCCATGTAGAATCCAAAAAAAACAAGAATCCATTATGATCTCTCATTACATATTCATAATAAGAAATCAATCAAGAATATATGTTAGCCACATTTCAACACCACCATTAATGATTGAATATATAAAGCATTAACCCATTGCATTAACCCTTCTAACCCTAACCCTAACATAACCCTTTTTTGTGTATGTGGGGTTCGTTGTACTGCTTGTTAGTTAGTTATGGTTAAATTCATGATGCATCATTTATTAATAATTTTTTCATTGAATTGATGATCACATAGGGCTTTTTTAGTGTTGTTGCTGTGAAAATCATTTATTTTTCACATGCAGAATCATGCTTGTTTTTTTTTGTTGTTTGGTTGGTGTTTGACGTCATTTAGCTTCAATACCGGGGGTAGGTTTACGGATATTTTTCACCAGCATTTTGTCTGTAGAGGGGGGGGCAGGAATACTGTTTTTTTTATTGTTGAAACTTTGCTTATATTTTTTTACCATTCACAGTGTTTATTTATTAGGCCTTTGTCCTCTATAGAAACTGATTTGATCTAGTTGTTGATGGTTTTTCTGTTTTAGCGCATGCGCATAAAAGTAATAGAATTGGTTGGGTAGTGGCACACACTAACCAACACACCAAAAACCATATAAAAAGCTTATAAGCAATGAGAAATATAACTGTTTTTTTGGTTGGTAGATTAATGTGCTATTGCTTTTTTGGGTTACAATTCTTCCTTTTTTGTCTATGTGTGTTTGTTGCATAGAATGAAACCAAAATCCAAGCAGACGAATAAGCCTGCTAGATAGTTAGATGTCTTGTTGGTGGTCGGTTCGCGCTTCTGGAACCGCGTTTCAAACCAAGAAAAAAACACCGAAAAAAAATTTTGTTGTGTGTGTGTCAGAACACTTCTGGATGCCAAAGACAGCAGACAACCAACTTCGTCACAGACAACTTCGTTGCTTTGTGTTCTTTTTTGGGTCCGTTTTTTGGAACTCTGTCCGAAAAGTTCATTCTGGTGTTTTGTGTGTGTGATTAGGGACATTTTCTATTGTTTTTTGTGTGTCAATTTTTTTTGTGTGCATTATTTTTGTGAATTCGAAAAGAAGAATTTTGTTTTTCGTTCATTTAACCCGTTCGTTTTGTTTCATGCTTGAATAGTGCTATTGTGTATGTCTGCTCATTGAAATCTGATTATTATTTGTTTTAAATCAACTGTATCAAAAAAAATTGTAGCAATTTTGTGTGTGTATCAATTTTTTTGTGTGATTGTAGCAAAGTTTTTTTAATGTAGCAAAAAAATTTTTTAATTAGTTTGCTACATCAGAATTTCATTGAAAAAAGTGCATTTGCCATTTTGAAAAAAATCAGTGTACTTAATGGAAAAACCGGAAATGTGATTGCAAAATATTGCATTGATTTCCTGTAATAAGTTTTAAACTCTTTGAACACGGAGAGAGAGCGAGAATCTAGCTGTATTGCACAATGCATTTGCAACCGGAAAATCCTACCTTTATTTTTTATGAGGAAAAAACGTAACATTTTTGTGTTAAAAACATGTTTCTTTCCTTGAATTTTCCCCCGAAAAAAAACTTTTAATTTGGTTTATTTTAGCGTGTGATTTACTCTTGTTTGATTTTCAATTTTAAAGTGCTTGGTTCACTCTGGGTGATGCTGGGCTGCTTCCCTGCGGTAGGATATTCTGTTTGTCTATTTTCACAGTGAGTGCATATGCTGCTTTGATTTATTATTGTGCTCAGAATGTGAATTCAAACCAAAAACATAATGAAGAAATGAACTTTTTTTTTAATTTTTTTACTTGATAAAAAATCATTATGGTTAGCATCCATTTCCTTCCCCTTTTCTAGCTCATTGCTCCGCCCTCTTCTAGCTTTAGCAAATGAGAAATCTTTCCTGGATTTTTGGTTCGTTCCACCAACCAACCAAAATTAAATTCTCTCTATAATACTTAAATTAAATTAAAATTAATTACCTTACCATTCTGGTGTGTGCGTTTTCCAATTCTGCAAAAAAATCTTAGAATGTTTTTTTTTTGTTTTGTTTTCTCTCTAAGGAATCTTAAGAAATCAAAAAAAAACAAAAAATGTACGCATGCTCACATTTAATCTAAGAAAATCTGCGCATGCGCACCAGATATTGTTAATCCCTTTGTAAATGTACGTTATTATAAAGTTTTCTGGTTGTCGCAAAGATCACATAGGATCAGTGTTGCTGAAAATCCAACCAGAAAAAAATCTTTATTAAATATAATTTTTTTTATATTTCGTTTCGGTAATCATCCCCGAAAGTTGCCCAGTAAAAAAGACAAAGTTTACATTATTATTTGGAATTAATACCAAGCAAGAGATAGAGCGAGATTGTTATTTTTATATGTAAAAGTTTAATAAGATTCCAAATTTGGAATCTTTTTTTGGGGAATGTTTCCAAAATATATTGGAATCGAATGTTCAAGTTCTCAATTCAATAGAATTCTTCGTATTTTGATCGCATTTTCTCATTGATTTTCAGTGCTCTAATAATGTTTATAACGTCATACTGATGCATAGCAAAAAAACAACAGAAATATGAAAAAATAGAAGAAAAAAATCTGAAAATCTCGCTTCCATTTACGAATTTTGATGATTCTAGCTCCTTCTCTTGCTTGTCTGTGTGGCAGTTTATAGTGAGTGAAGATGTGTTATTATCATGTCATTTAATAATGTTATAAATGTGTCTGTCTGTCTGTGTATAATATTACACTAGACAACAGCAGAATATATTTACTTTGAGTTATTTTCGTTGTTTTTTTATTAAAAAGTGTGGCGTGTGATGTACCTGCTTGCCTAAAATACTAAGCTAAGCGGTTATATTTGTGGTGCATAATGCACAATGTAATGCACATGTCAAATATGTTTGGATGAATGTCACATTCTTGGTTTGCTTGTTTTTTAAATTTCTTTTCATGATGATCTTGTTTTTTGCTTGTTTTGACTTGAATTTTACCACAAAATTCTTGTGTTATGTTTTAATTGCCGGAAACTTTCTCTGTTGTTTGATTTGACACTTGCAGAAATTTCTAGAAGATTTATTTTGAAAATATTGACAGTTTATAGTGAGATAATACAACAAACAGAACAAAATAGACAGAATCTCGTTGACAACAGCATTCGAAAAACAAACAAACAAACCAATGAAAAATATAAACACTGCGTTTGTCTATGTTTGTCTGTATGTTTGATGATACGTAATTATAAATTTACAGTGTTTATTACACACAGAGCTATAGAGACATATAGACATATAGACATATTGCCAGAATGTGAGACAGACATTTAAACAAAACATAATAATAAAAAAAATGTTGACATTATAAACAAGACAGCCGATCATCGTGATCATCATCGTGATCATCATCGTGATCATCCTTTCAGGCATTTATTTTCATTCATTTGTACACAAAATGATTCGTTTTTTTTTGTTTTTTATAACACGGTGATGATGAATGTGAATGTGTGCTGTTATGATGATCGTGATACAATGCAACAAAATGGCAAAATTTCATTTTATTTTTTTATGGAAAAAAAATCCTAATAAAATGAATTTTTTTTCCATTGTAAAATGTACACAATAAGGTGTCTTGTTTGCTGTTTGAATTTTGTTTAGGTGTTTTTTTAGCGGTAGTTTTGTTCCCGTTAACCGTGTATTTTGCAATAATTTTTTTTTGTTGTTTTTTTCTGTTTATACAGTGCCTATTATAACAACTTATTATTACACCAACAATTCCAACGAAAAAATATTCATTCGACAACCAGAAAAAAAATTATTACGTTATTTGTGAATGTGTTGGTGGTTGAATAATATTATTCTTGTTGTTAATAAATCAAAAAGTATAATAATCGATGTCGTCATCATCAGCATTAATAAATGAGCCTTGTTCATCATCACCATTACCATCATTATTATTAATGTTATTGTTGGTTGAATCATCAACATCATCAACCTCGTTATTATTATTGGACATTTTGTTAGCCAATAGGAATCACGACGAATGGATGATGTAAATGATCAACAACAACAACCATCACAACCAGAGCCATCAACATCAGCGGGACCTAGCACGACGGACAACATGGCCCAAAGCCAAGCTGATTGTAAAGTAGTGATTGTAGATGAATTCTTAAATACAGGAAGAACTGGTAGAAGGAATGCTTTAGGTGATATTCTAGATGAAACGGCCACATACATTTCTACTGCTGATTTGCCTGATCAATTGTCTTCGTTATCATTTGGGTCCGGTAAGTTTTTGTTCTTGTTTCTTGGGAATTTTTGACAATTTAAACCTAGTAGACTAATTGCTGAAAAATGATGTCGAATACAATTTGATTGAATAGCAATTTTAATGTAAAACAAGATGATTCATGACAGCCAGACAAGTCAGATGATGATGAATTCGTTTTTCACAAAACTTTTTTTGAGCCACCAAAATGTGATGTTTTTTATGATTGAAATTCTATACTTTTGCATATGCGCATTTTATGCTGAATTAATGAGACAATGTTGTTTTTTAAAAAAAGTGAAAGAGTTATAAAAAAGTGACACTTTGTCAGCTGAGATATAAGAATTCAAAAAGAATTGCTTTTTCTCTCATAAAGCCAGTGAATACTAGTCTATCAGTGAGACTTGAAGGCGAATTTTAATTGGATGTTCTATGCTGTATGCTGCCTATGCAAGCAATTGATCACTACAACAAAAGCCAGCCAGCCAGCCATCGCAAAGAAAGTTGTTATTCATAAAAACTGGCCTCGCTTGATTGCTTGCTGTGTGAAGATTCATTATCATTTTGTTGGCTGGTTGTGTAGTTGGTGTTTGTGACAGTAATTATTATTATTATTATTATTATTATTATAACATTGTCATATGCGCCTAACTTCTTAAATGGGAAAAGCATTTTTTGACAAGTAAGAAGCAGCATCGCAAACATCGCCAAACATCCCTTAGAGCATCCATTATAAGCTTTCTCATTACAATTTTCTCCTTTAACATTTCAATGTAGAAACATATAGAAAAGTAGTGCATATATTGATCACTGTGTGCATTGTTTGTGCTCATAGAATCGTATCAAACACACATAGAAAAAAGTCAACTGAATACAGGAAAACACACACACATAAGCTAGTGACAAGATAGTCACTGAGTGAGTGAAAACAACATTTCATCAGTGCTTCTTTAGAAACAGCTAGCGAGCGAGTCTTGTTTGCTTGCTTTTGTTTATGTTCGTGTTGAAAGATATTTTCAATGAACGAAAAAAAAACAAGATCGACCCAACTAGTCAAGCAACCAACGAGTTCTCAAATAGGATATATTATTTACGATCTGCCTGTATATCTTGCTTGTATCTTGGATTCTCTTGGAGAATCCCTGATTCTTATTATTCTTCTCCTTATTTTTTTGGTCGCTTCCTCAACACAGACAAACACAATTGTGTTGTGCTGTGTGTGTGTTTAATGGAATATTTTTTTATTATTTTAGCTTGGCCAAACATACACAAAACACAACACAACAAGCCAGGTTGGTTGGTTGGTTGGCTTGTTGGTAATTCTCGTATAGAAATGGTTGGTTGTTGCGATAATTTCCTATTTCATTTTCTCTGGGTTTCTTTTTTTTAAACATACAAACAACAACAATAGAGAGAATGCTTGTAATCGTGCTCTTGCAACAGCAGTTGGTTAGTTTTTTTTATAAAAAAAATAGAAGAAGAATTCTCCTGCTGAAAGAAAACAAGAAAAAAAACAAAATATAATTTACTGATTCAAACAATGAGAGAGAAATGGAGAAAATGAGATTGAGAGACCAACTAGAAATAGAGAATAAACACACACAGACAATATTTGTACGAAACAAAATACCTTTTTTCCAAAAAAACTTTTTTCTGTGTTCAAGCTTCAGCTGTTTCAGCAGAATGTTTTTTTCTAGATTTTGAAAAGATACAATAGATTCTTAATGAATGTGTCTATTTTTTGTTTGTGTTGTGTGATAGCATGTTTCTCAAGCAATCAATATATTAAAACCAAGGGGAATTGAAATTCTTCTTTTCTATTTTTTGTGGGTCGGTAAATATGATTGAGACCTGCTTGGTGCACCTCACCAATCATGAAATAGTTCTGTTATGATATGATCTGGCCCAAATATTCCGTTAGCAATGTGTTCTGTCATCTGGCACACACACACAAAAAACTTAATCAATTGTTTTGTTGATTCATTAATAACATTGGCCTGTGTATGTTTCTGTCATAATCTGCCAGTGTGCAATCTCTATTATTATTATTATTATTAATTTTTTGTCATAGATTTCTTCTTTGTTGTTTGTCTCACTATTTAGAGATCTCAAACTCACTCAATCTATCAAAAACAGATTGATGATGAAAGAATATGCTTGAAATAGAGCTTTTTTACCATATATGCCAATATATGCCAATATGCTTATAAGCTTGATAATATAATAATATGTAATGTGTCAAACAGTGAGTGATGAGACCAGTTTGCCTGTTTTTTGGTGTCGCATATTCAGTTTTACAAGAAAACAACACGGAAAAAAGGTGCTCTGAGAGAAATGTGTCAGAAATATCTCCAAAATGATATATTTGCTGTTGTTTGCCTGGTGTTGTAATCAAGTTATATGTTGCTGTCATTCCTAGTGGACTCTGGTTCGTGTGTGTGGACAGATTTTATTTTTCGAATCATTTATATATTAGCACTATGAAATGATTCATGTAAATGCGCACAAAACCATTAGGTTTCATAGCCAGAGAAGGAAACATGATTTGATTGAATTCCACACAAGCATAGTTAATTTATATTTATTTTCCTATAGCAAAACTAGACACACAGAGAAAACATTATTTTTACTGTCGTCCAGTGTGTGTTGGTCAATGTTGGCTTCCCTGCATTGCATTTTCTTGTAATGTTGGTCAATTTGTGTGTGTTTTGTGGCTTCGTTTCTATGTTCCAATACTTTTAATATAAAAAATGTTTCATTAACATTTCATAAACATTAACCGATAACTGAAAAAATGTTCCTCTTTTTGTAAAATAAGAGCAACATTTTTTTGGGAGACAGAATCTAATTTATTTATTGCAATTATATTTGTCCATCTCACTTACCGGGTTGATAAGTTGATACATTTTCTTAAATATTTTGGTGGAAGCCAAAGCAATTTGAATGAATTTCATCGATAGAGCGCGCCATATTTGTTTGGATGATGATTTATAATATTAGTTTGGCCACAATTTGTTATGTGAGTCATTTGGTAGTAAACTTGCTTTCTCATTTTCGATAATGGACCAACCAAAAAAAGCAGCATCATTTTTTTGATGAATCGCTCCATTTTACAAACAAATATATGATTGCATAATAATTTATTGTTATTGTTCAATAACAATAAATTTTCTTATATTCTTACCTTTATTTTTCCAAAAAAATAGAGGAAATATAAATTGCTTTTGCAAGTGTCTGTTTCCTATTGTTTTGCTGGCTAAATTTTTTTGCTGGAAACTTTCCCAATGTTCCAAAGGGAATGGTTGTTGTTGTTGTTTTCGCATTTCATATGTGCGTTTCACATAAGCAATCAATTTCATGAAAAGTTGTTTTTATCTAAATCAATTTCTTTTTTGGTAAATGGTGTATTATTTGATGATGTTCACTCGCTCAATGATTCATTGCTTCACAAGTTTCATCTTCACAATAAAATAGCTTCAAGTTATATTTGCACTAAACCAAGTTTGTGCTCAAAATTGACCTAAAATTGAATTTTTGCGAGTGTTTTCTTCGAGCTTCCTCTTTCTTGGGTGTATCGCAAGAGTTAGCAGCATTTGCTCATTGCTGGATTATTTTGGTTTGGTCCAATAATAATAAACACACCAGCAGTAGCATCCGAGCTATAATAAATTAACCCAAATTGCTGTTGTAAGCATCTTAAGAAGATAGGAAATCTGATGCTTTTTTTAAGTAGCGAAGAAAAAAAGCTGTGATTCAGAAATTTACCAAGCAAAAAAACATATAATGGGCAATCACACAATCACATTATGAACACAAACACACCAATATAAATTGCCGCATACCATAAAAAATGAGCTCGAAAAAAATGTGTCAACATGTTCATTTTTTTTGTATTTGGAATTCTCATTGCGCTATTGCTCTATGGAATTTCACACGAATTAACACTCACTGTCTGGCTGGCTCAATGCGTTCTGTCTATGGAATTTTCCATTTTTCCAAACAATAAAAAAAGAATTGTCAAAAATTTTCTTTAGCGAAAATGTTTTAAGCAAACACACATTTTTGTTTGATCTAATTTTTTTGTGTTAGAAAATTTGATAACATATTTTTTATATTATAAAAACAAATATAACCCTTTTTGCGATGTAAACATGAAATTTGACAATTTGTGTCCATGATTAAATTGAATGGCTTAGCAAGCATTTGCCATTAAACAAACAGATAGAATTGACTTGCACAAAAAAGACCGGATCAGGAAATAATTGCTGGATAGACCGATAGACCATAAAATATTATTGTTTCCTCAATTAAGCAGAGTGAATGATTTACTTTTATTAATCGATTATTATTTTATTGATTCATTTTTATTTATCTTTTGTTGTTGTTTGTTTGAATGTTGTTTTTGTTGAAGAATGAATTTTTCTCTCTATCTGTTTATGTTACAGATCAATCGGCATCACCATCCACATGTCAGCCATCATCTTCATCACAATCGTCCTGAAACAAAATTGAATTCACTCTGTTTGGAAGAGATCAAACAAGATCAAATGACCCAGCACGAATTGGACGAATTGGATACATTTAACAACAACAAAAATATTTCATGTTTGTACAAATTCAATCACATTGAAATCATAATTTTTTCCTTCTGGATCTTGTTGTTATTTTCTGAAATCATATTTCTTGGACACAACAGCACACATCAACACACACCAACCAAACACACACCAAAAACAATATTTGTTTCATTATAAATAACCATTTATTAATCTCTTAAAAATCATAAATTTTGTCTGTTTGATTGTATTGTATTCTTCATAAGCTAAGCTCTCTCGTCCTGGTGCTGCAGCTTGCTCTGCTGGATGACACACAATTCTATAACACACAAAAACAATGTTATAAAAAAAACTAGGACATTTTTTTGACAATTTATATACAAAAAAACGATCGATAAACACAGACAGAAAGCGACAGACGATGTAATTTTTCTTGTGTTATTATTGTTCATGATCCAACTACTTATTATTCGTACAGTACTTATAACTTTTTTGGGATACTTAACGTCAAATCGACCATTTGCAGACATCATATTTTGTCATCATTGTCCATTAAATTGTTTCACATACAAACTTACATATTTATCCCGATATAATAATCATTTTATAAATTAGATAACAGTTCCTGTTTTTTTTGTATATTCTTGGGTTTTTGTTGTTTGTTTGTCTGTAATTTTTTCTGTGTTTTTTGGATGTATTTCTCTTGAATGTTCTCTACTATATAATTCTCCTTCTCGCTTATATTATAATTCAATTTGATCATCATATAAAAAATAAATAATATATTTTTTGTGATAAAAAGACATCTGTTTTTTTTTGTTTTTTGTTGTTGTTGTGTGAGTGTTGTTCAGTAAGCCTGAAAAACACTCGGCCCCAAATGAAACCAGCCAGCAGACCAAAACAAAATGACTTTTTCTTTTTGGTTGGTTGTTGGATGCTTGTGGCACTATGGCACACTGGCACTATGGCACTATGCTGACCAGACAGATAGATTGTTCTTGGTTTTTTTGGGAGTGATTCTTCACATGAAAGTCCTACATTTGACTTGTATGTGTGTGATGCTTGTGCGTAGAATCGTGTGGTTTCAATGCGATTTAGCTAGCTGCAAAATAAAAATAGCATTCTATAAATATAAAATAAAAGCATCCCTGCAGTGATCAAGCTACAAAAAAAAGAAATTCTTTTTTGAAAAAGAATTTCTTGTTTGATAAACAAAAATCAAAAAAAAATAATCATTGATTTTTTCCAATGAAATTTTGATTGGTTGATAAACAATGAACACGCCCAACGCCCATCCCTAAAAAAATCTATTTGTAATATTATTATTTTTAGGGTTTATCATTATTTTTTGTGGATGTAAAATGATGCTGTACATATTCTGGCTTGTGTGTTGTATTACAATTTCTGCAATCATCCATCAAAACCACATACTAAATCCACACCCCCAACACACATACGCCCCTCCCACTTCTGTAATGCTTTTGTAAAAAAATAAAAATATTAGTTTTTTTTGACGAAGTTGTTGTTGTTGTTGTCTATATGAAAAATAATGATGATGATCGAATCATAATAATCGATATTCGAGAATTGATGTTTGACAGAATATTTTCTTTTTGCTCTGTGTGTGCATGTTTGTTTATGGGATTGTATTACGTTTTGTGTTGTTGTTGGTATTTGCCTGTCAGCCATTTTGGCAGACACACACATATAAACAGAGTGAAATTCTGTATTTGGGATAGAGTTCTTATGACAGAAACGAATTGTAAGTGTATATGTTTTTTGTTTTAGAATGTGTTAAGCTGTGTG
>JAOWBP010050867.1:0-17516 GCA_028571105.1 Tragopan temminckii | reverse complement strand
AGTAGAATAGATTAACAAATGACCTACGTAAAACAGTGGCAGAAAGATTCATTTAGTTGTGGTTGTGTGGTAGACAATAGGAGATACAGAAAAATTATTCTGTTCAATATTAGCTCACAATTCACTAATATTACTAAATGAGAAACCAATTTTTTTTTCCCACGTTCTATGGAACACTCATATGCAGTTTTACAAGCCAAAATTTCTCCAATTACATATTTTGTGCCAAAGCAGTGAAACAGGTTATTTAGGACACTCAATTGAAATGTCTATGCTGTGTGTCTAGAAGAGGATTCAAATGTTAATTTCACTTTTTGTAGCTAAAAGCTAAAATCACCTCATATCGATTATGTTAATACAAATTATGCAGTTATATTTTTGAACCATTTTATATACTTTCCATTACTAAAATACACTTCACAGTACCAATTATGAACAAGAGAAAGTTACTTAAGACATGACAAGTGGCAGAACTTAGTACTGAGGTACATTTCATTCATCCTAGGCATTATATAATGCTACCAAAAATCAAAAGTTCTCCTTGCAGTACTGCTCTTGCAAACTAGCCACAACTTGGCTTCTACCTGGAATCTCCAATAAATGATGCATATTCAGGTCTGCTCAAAAATAGGATTATTCTACAAGGTAAATTGGAAGAAGTTCCTTCATCAGAGGAAAGAAAGAGCACCGTCACTCACTGATATCCACTCTGCCAATGAGAAGAGTTGGGGGCCTGCAGCCAGTTCAGCCTCCTTGATCATGGCCCCATATGTGGTTTTGGGATGTGCGTTCCACCCAGCACAACCACACTGTCTTCTGCTGTCCCATGGAGGAAGGCAGTATATGTTCCACTGCCTCATGATAAAAATTATTCTTTCCTACACAGAGATAAGAAACATTAGAAAAAGGCACTTATAAGGTCTACATGCTGAGTCCAACATGGAGGATATCTAACTAGAGGAGGAAGATACGACCTATTCTTCCACAAAAGCCCAATGTTTCTGCTTTCCCAACAAGACAGCAGCTCTCTTCAATCATGAGGCATCTTTCTTATGTACATAGTTCACAGAAAATGCATTTTCTTACACTTGCAGCAAGGCTATTATTCATTCCTTCTTGACCACAATACAGAAAAAAGGAAGCAAGTTGTGTGAACTGAAAGAGGATTAAGTACTATGGCTCTTGGTTTTGAAGCTTCCTTTTGTGGACACAAACTGGGACAATGCATGGCAAGATCCGAAATATGGATCACAACTGAGAATTTTTTTCTTTCAGAAATTTGGTCATCCACAGTAGAGCTTCCCAATAGTAATGGTATGTTTTGGTCCTGTAAGAGTCTACTACCACCTGCCTTTTGAGCATGGTTGTCCCATGTATTGGCTTGCCTGGGCCACATTTCATGAATAGAAATTATCTTGGGCTGTCTATACATAGATCTCTCCAAAAGTAATGTCTCCTATTTATTTCTATGTGCCTCCTATTTATTTCTATGGAAACTATAACTGACTAAAAAGTACAATAACACTGTTTGAAGTAGCTGAGATTTACTCTAAAACACTATTTTCAACATAGCCACTGTCATTAACTACGCATTTTCATTTGCAATGAATAAGAGCCTGCATGCTGCACTTGCAAAGATCCGCACCAGTGGAGGTGACCCACTGTCACCACATCTGAAACATACCTCCCTCTGCCACACTGTGCTCTCATTCACTGTTTGGTCTCCATAGACATTCAGTAAGCATCAGTGAAAGTCAATGGGTGCAATTCTATCCATGTGGGGGATTAAAATACACACCACTGCTTCATAAGCACTTTCATGTCAGATGCGATTTTGTAAGACTGCTCCTCTTCTGTCATCTGTCACACAACAATTAACTGTAATGGAAGACTGTTGGGAGGGTTCAAGCTCTACTGCCGTATCACTTCAGAAATTATGAGGAAACATAATAAAATAGGAGGCATTACTTTCAGAGCATCTCTCACAAGGTATACAATATAACTAAGTTACAGAACATTTTAATTTTAAGTATTTTTCTTAAAACATTTTAAGAAATAGAAAGAGGAACAAAAACATGAAACTGGTGGGATGTTTGACCCTGCTTTTGTGAAACCGACACACCAGCTGGGTTTGATGGCAGTGGCTGCAATTCTTAGTGAGATCTCAATGTGTTCATCAGAGATTTTTCATGAAATTTTACTCTTCCTGTATTTAATCCTTGATAATAATTTCAGAATGTTCAAAATGTGTGTACCGCCCCAGTAATGAGACAAATAAGGTATAATTGCGAAGAGAAGGATATCAGGTTGGTAAGGAAGAACCTACCTTTCGTGAACCCATACTGTCTAGGCCTGGTCCTCTGGTTGTCCCACAAGTACCATGTGACTGCACTCAAGATGATCTGTTCCATAACCTTCCCTGGCACCAAGGTCAGGCTGATAGGCTTTTAGTTCCCTGGATCTTCCTTATGAACCTTTTTATAGATGGGCATCACATTAACAAGTGTCTAGTCATCTAGAACCTCTCCAGTTGACCAAGACCATTGACAGATGGCGGACAGTGTCTTGGCAATCATGTCCACCAGCTCCCTTACCACACTCGAGGGGATCCCATCTGGATTCATGAACTTCGATCAAGATAGAGGACTGGAGCATCTCTTACAAGGAGAGTTTGAAGGAGCTGGACTTATTTAGTTTGGAGAAGAGAAGGCTCCAGGAAAATCTCATTGCAGCCTTTCAGTGCCTAAGGAGAGATGGACTTCTACAAGGTGTGACAGCAAGTGGACCGGAGAGAAAATTCTAATCTAAAAGAGAATTAAAGAGATTTAGAATGTACGTTAGGCAGAAAATCTTTACTTAAAATGTGATGACACACTGGAACAGGATGCCCAGAGAAGTTCTGGATGATCCATTTCTGGAGGTGTCCAACGCCATTTTGGACTGAGCCCCTGGGAGCTTGACCTGCTGGTTGAAAAACCTGTCCATGGCAGGGAGTTGGATCTAGATGATCTTTAAGGTTCCTTCCAACCCGAAGCATCCTATGACTCTATGAGAGGAACAATAGAAGTTACAAAGACTTCCTGAGTAAGCTATTAAGATCTACATATTTTTATTTCCTTGTGAAATTATTCCTTTTTTTCAGTGTTAATAGAGATGCTGAAATCCTTACTGAATCCCATTTCGCATTTCACATAAATGGTTACTTTCCATATTTATAACACCTCAACTGAAAATAACTCTCACAAAAAACATGCATTGCATTGTTGAAGCTATAATATAGCCTCTTGTATGAAAAGGGGCAGAGTCAGCAGTGATGGACCAGCTATTTCTCCATTCCCTCATCAACAGCATTTCTAAAATTAGAACATCTCCAATATTATGATGAGTTATGCAGATGCTGGAGGGTTTTGTGCCATAAATCTGGCTATTAATGCTTTTTTATGGCATGTCAATTCCTGTTTATGGTACATGATCTCTTATGTCGTATCATATATTTACTCCTTTTTCTACCCAGAATCAAGAGTATAAATAATAATAATAAAAAAATAAAATAAAATGAAAATAGTAATAATAAAAACTTATTTCAGTGGTAGAATGCATCCTGTACCACTAACAAAATAAAAAGCAGATACATTTTCTAGTGCCTGGAAAAGGAGATTATCTGCTTCCTTTTAAAGAAAGTGCACATTACTGGAAAGGGCTAGTGTTTCTCTAAGCACTATTTATGCTTGGAGTGCCTACCGTCTACTCTTCACTAGGCAAAGCTCCTGAATTTACCGCTAATTTTAAGTCATTTAAAATTTAATTAAATTTAGTTTTTAAATTTAAAAGTATTTAAATATGACATTAATTTCTATTACATTTGGCTTTTATTGTTTTATATTTGTTTGTTTGTTTGTTTTTAAGCGATTCATCTTGGTTTTAAAGGAATATAATGTTAACATATAAATAAATATTTAATCATAATATTTATAAATATGAGAATTTCTTCTGAAATCATAAGAGGTGAAGATGTTTTTGTTTTTCTTCTTTTGTTAAACATTAATACTTCACAACAGTGTTACAACCTTGATAGAAATATTTTGTGCAAATTTAAAGGGTTTATGCATCATTTCAGTATCAGCTTTCATTAAAAAGTCAGGAGACATTTTGCTGTCACAAAGCAAAGGATCATAAATTGTTCTCTTACATGTTATCCTTCTTTCTCCTTCAGAAAATTCAGAGGAAGTTTCCCTCCAAGGTACAATTTCTAATATTCTCACAATTTTAATTATGTGGATGAGAAGATAACCAATTCCCTCTCTCCACCTTTTCGCCCTCCCCTCTCCTGTTCTTTTCTAATTATTGGCTAAGAGGCTGATGCCATTGGAGGAACGTGTTTTTGTTGTTATTGATGTTGTTGTTGTTCTTTTTTATCATGGGGCAATTTATTCAGCATCAGGTCTGCTGGCAACAGATGGGATCTGTCTCTCAAAGAAGAAAAAGGATTCTAGCTCAGGAGTTGCCAGGGCTTATTGAGAGGGTTTTAAACCAGATTAAAATGGGAGAGAGGATAAAATCAGGCTCACTAGAAATGAACAGATGAGTAGCATGCCAGGCTTTGTGGTGAGACCAGTAGCCCAGCTGAACTGCACCTACACCACTGGTGATAAACTGTTGGATAACATACAAAATTTAGAGAGGGTGCTTACTAGTGAGATCCTTTGGTCTGCTCCATGAGATGCTGAGTATGATGAAGCACATCAGAAATGCTTCTACATCATTGTATGTAGCATAAACAACAAGCAAGAAGAGCTAAAAGCCTTGTTTCTATCTCAGAGCTACAATATTACTGATATAAGCAAAAGTAAAAAAAAAAAAAAAAAAAAAAAAAAAAAAAAAAAAAAAAAAAACAAAAAAAAAAAAAGCAAAAAAAGCAAGAGCAAGTACTAGGTTCTGCACCTTCTGCACCTAGGATGAGCAACCTTGCAACCCTGGCTCTACATATAGAGTAGGGGAGGAGATGCTGGACAGCAGCCTTATTGAGAGAGATCTGGGAGTCAACAGCAAGTTGATTAGGAGTCAACTGTGTGCCTAGGCAGCCAGAAAGACCAAATATATCCTGGGGCACATCAAGCATGGCACTGATAGTCAGGTGAGGGAAGTGATTGTCCCAATCTATATTGCACTGGTGCAGCTTCACCTTAAGTACTGTGTACAGTTTTGGATGCCAAAGTACAAAAAGGACACAAAACTAATTGAGAGTGTCTAAAGGAGGGATACAAAGATGGTAAAGGGTTGAGAGGGGAAGACATATGAAGAGTGGCTGAAGTCTCTTGGTTTGTTCAGACTAGAGAAGAGAAAACTGAGGGGAGACCTTATAATGGTCTGCCAGTTCCTCAGGAGGGGGAATGGAGGAGCAAATATTGATCTCCTCTCTGGTAACCAGTGATATAACCCAAAGGATTGGCAGACACAACAAAGGAGATGCGAGTTGGATATCAGGAATTTTCTTCACCAAGAGTGTGTTTCATCACTAAAATAACCTCTGCAGTGAAAGGGTCATGGCATTGAGCTTGCTGGAGTTCAAGAAGCATCAGAGCAATGCTCTCATGTAAGTGCTCTTATTTTTGTGTGGTCCTTGTGGAGCTAAGAGGTAGACTCAGTGATCCTCAAGGGTCCGTTCCAACTCAGGATATTCTGATCCTATGATTCTAATATTTTTCCCCATCACTTAGAAATCTGAAGAGAAAGTTATTATACAGTACTTCTGCCAATTCTTTATGGACCCAGTTCCACAACTAATGGGTCGGGAGGACCCATGCCCTGGGAAATCAAAAAGAGGGAAAAGGGGAAAGGATAGGGAGATGGGTCTAAAAAACAAAACAGAGGCAGTGATCTGAGAAGGAAAGTTAATTTACTAAATAAGATACCAAAATGCAAGATAAAACAATATAATACAATATCAACTGATGCTAGCAAAACAAATAAAATGAGAGTGTATCCAAAAAATGAAGACCTTACTCTAATACTGAAGGTGTGATGACTAGGGAGCACACACTGCAGAGACGAGCAGAAAGGAGAAAAAGGGCCATCTCATGGCCTGTGAACAGTTTTATCTTTCCCTCTGAATGTAAAATGGGAACAATAAGTCCTCTGGGATATGTAGTTTTTCTTCTCTTCTGAAACAGGAATACCCGGAACTATCGACTGTCCACAGAAATGGAGCACTAGCTCTTTAACTCCCACTGCATTACATGATGTTATGATGTGGAATATTGATAACAAAAATCATAAAACAATGACAATTTCTAAAATCCCAATGTTAATAAAATCCCATTGTTAATAAACTCTGATTCAATGTGATTTACAAAACAGTAAGGAAAGTACACTATCAGTACAAGGTATTGTTAGGTGATCCAACTTTTAATTTCTTTGACTTGTTTCTTTGTGACTATAGTTGTGATCTGAAATTAATATTGCAGTAAAAAATCTTTCAATGTTATGATTCAAAGCAATCTGCTGTACACACAGTGGAGGAGGAAATTCCTGTAAATACTTTCATCAGGGTACCTTGTTACCTGTAAGCTTCTATTTTTGTTTCATAATTCTTTTCTGTGAAAATATTGGTGTAATTGATTTTTTTCTGCAATATTAGTGCAATATTCTTCATCTAACTCATATTGCTTTAGCACATTAAATTTTAAACCACATTAACTAATCCACAAGGCAATAGCAGAGCAATACAACAGTTATAAAAACAGGTTCATTTTCCTCTCTTCAATTCAGGGAAAAAGTTTCCAGAAAATTCTAAGCTGAGTACCTCAAACATTTTGATCTGTCTTTGTGGAACTGATCTATTAAAAAACATTGAATGTGCACTGTTTCCAAGATATGTTAAGCCATCTTTTCCTTGTCTCCTGAGTTAGAAGATGGTGACAGGATGTAAGATGAAGTCCCTATAATCCAATTGGAAAATGTAAATGATCTACTACATCATTTGAACATTTATGTGACTATGGATCTGGACAGGATTATTCAAATATATTAAAAAAGCTGCCAGAAGTGCTCACTAAGCTAGTTTCACTGATTAAACAGCAGTCCTGGTTAACTGGAGAGATCCAGTGAGGGCATAAAGGACTCAGGGAATTACAGGCCTCTCAATCTGAACTTAATGCCAGGGAATGTTATGGTGCAGATCATCTTTAATGTCGTTGTTTGGCACATCAAGGAGAATCAAGTGATCAGATGCAGCCAGCATGAGTTTACGAAAGGCAGACCCTGCCTGACTAACCTATTTCTCCTTCTACAAGAAGATGATCTGCTTAGTAGATGAGAGAAAGTCTGTGAATGTGTGAAAGCTGTGGGGAGCTGGCTGGGTGGCAAGACATTCAGTGGAACATGAGCCAGCAGTGTGATCAAGAGGCCAGTGTTATCTTGGCCTGAATGAGAAATAGAGTGTGATCAACAGGAATAGGGAAGGGACTATAACCTTGTATGCAGTAATGGTTAAAAAACACATTGAGAACTGCTTTTGGTTTTGGGCCCCTTGCTGTGAAAAATACGTGTATGAAGAGCAATGACGATGGTGAAAGGGCTAGTAAACAAATCATATGAAGAGCAGTTGAGGGAATTGGAGTAGTTTAGCCTGGAGAAGAGTCTGAGGGAAGGTCTCATCTGTTTCTATAGCTATCTGATAAGAGGCTGAAACAAGGAGTGTGTCAGTCTCTTTTCTCATGTGGCAAATGACAGAATGCAAGAAAAAGTGTCTTGACCTGTGCCAGTGGAGGCATATATATAATAATTACATATTGTAAGTATATATACAATAATTGTATATTAGAAAGAACTCTTGCAGGAGGGTTGTCCAGCACTAAAATGGGCTACCCAGAGGAGCGGTGATGTCCCCATCTTCGGAGGTGCTTAAGAAACCTGTGGACATGACACTAAGAGACATGGTTTAGTGACAGGACACAGGAGGCGAGATTGCAAGTTGGAATTGATGACCATTTTTTCCAACCTAGATGATTCTATTATACTATAAAATATTACATACTCATACTTCTACCTAGCTACCTTGTAACATTCCGAAGTAAACTGGTCTTTGACAACTCCACAAATATTTATATGTCTAAACTTCTTTAGATCTGCTCTTTAATCTTCAGTTCTTCTTTTTTCACTTCACAAGTTCTCAAATGTTTAAATTCTACTTCAGTTCTCAGCTTTACCTACTCCTTAGTGCATTTGGGCTCAAAGTACATAGGCTCAGTGTAGCTTGTGCCCATTTGAAGTTTATTTTAATTTACATCTTTTTAAAAATAATGTTGCCTGTGATAATGTAAAGTTTTATTCATTTATCACTGTTTTTATGAGTTGTACTAATCTGAGCTAGGACTTCTTCTTTTTTTTTTTTTTAATAGCAGATCATATGGTGCTATCTTTTGGATTTGTGATGATAATACACTGACATTTCATTTGTTGCTGAAGAGTACTTACACAGGGTCAAGATCTTTTCTGTTTCCCTCACTGTCTTGCCATTGAGCAGGCTGGGAGCGTACAAGAAGCTAGAAGGGGACACAGCCAGGATAGCTGACCTCAACTGTACAAAGGAATATTCCATACCACATGACACTGTGCTCAGCTGTAGAAAATGGGAAAGCATTCAAACCTAAGAGATTTGTCCTCCTGAATAACCATTACATGTGATGAAGCTCTGCTTTCCTTGGAAATGGCTAAAAATCCTCCTTACAATGGGAAGTTGTGAATGGATTACTTACATTGCTTCACTTTCAAGCACAGTTTTTATTTTCCCTGTTCAACTCTCTTAATCTCAACACAACTTTTCTCCATTTTGACTTTCTGATTCTCTCCCCCATCCCACTGAAGGGAAAGTGAGTGAATGGCTATGTGTGGCTGTTACCTATGTACCAGGGGAAGCCCACATCACTATAGAAGAAATACTGATATAGCGTCAAATAGTGTTTGTAACTTTTTGTCTACTATGCAAAGATGTTTCCAAAGCTATTTGGTGTCGAGTCACTTTTGTTATGTCATGGTAAATCTACCTTTATTAGTCTCCATTCTAATGTTGTTAGGCGAGGTCACAGGAAGAAAACAAACAAACAAAGAAATGGTATGGATACAACTGTAAATTTCATAGTTTCATTTACGGCTAGGCTAGAACAGAATAACTGCCACAGACGTAGGTAATTTAAACAAAATATATTCTTCTTTTAAATTATTGCAAAAAAAAAAAAAAAAAAAAAAAAAAAAGTTAATCAAAGCAGTCACAGAACCAAAGCAGTTCTTTTTATTTTGTTCAGCATTAAACTATGAGAATAAACTCATGTGAAAACAAACTAAAAATGTGCAGGAGAAAATACGTGAATGAAGTTTGTCAGTAATTTGATCTGGATTTCTTAATATATGTTGATTAGGAACAGAAGTTTGGAGGTTTGCAGGGCACGTATTTAGGTAGAGCTGCAAAATATAGTCTCAATTTTCTTTATAAGCATGTTTATCTTTTAAAAGGGGATGCCTATGACAAACATTTTTCCAAAATGAACAGCCCACATTTACCTTATCTGCCCTAACTAATTAAGTTTGTACCTTACCAGCAATGTAATTCAGAGCTGCATTATTGTTCCGAAGCTTTGCAAAATTATGTTTTGAGCATGAAAACTTCTTCAAGACATAGGAGTTTAACATGTAATGAAAAACGCATTTTCTTGTTTCAGTGTGACTTGATCACATACTGTCATGTCTCTCATGCTTTGGTCCTCTGGAGGGTGCTGTATTAATGTATTTCATGTTGCAGCTTCCAAAGTTTCAAGGAGTGTAGTAAGCAATTATATTTTTCTTCTAAGTGGTATACTTTAGAATATTTAATCTCCTTTTACTTCCAGGTTTTAAGTCTTCTATAAAACATTAAAAAACTAAAAATTAATTCCTTAGTACTTCTACCATTTTGTTATAAGCATTGAATATACTTTTAAGCTCCTAATCTCTAACAATGTATCTCTCAGCCTTTCTAAGCCTGAGTCTTTAAAGATTTGAGATGATGTATTGATAAATTATAAAGACTAATTCCTGCTCTTGCTCTAGTAATATAACAGGCACCAGAAGCTATACCCTTGGACTCCTCATGCAACTTGTGCAGAAAAGAAGGTGCTGAATTTCCTACGTCTGAAAATGATCATATACTGTCCTGGCTTCTGCTATGACAGGTTTTTTTTTTTTTTTTTCCTTCCCCTTTCTGACTCTTTTCTTCCCAGTTCCACTGAGGGCAGAGGAGATGAGCAAATGGCTGTGTGGTACTTCACTGCCCTTCATGTTAGACCATGACATACATCTATGATGACTTATGGATATCTTATTTACCTAAACTATATTTTATGTAAAAGGTGAGGAATAAATTGGTGATTTACATTTTCTCTATAGTACTTTTCGAGCAACTACAACAACAACAAAAAAGACAAAATATTTCTGAAGAGTCCATACATGTTCTAAAATGAAAAACACTCTTTGGAAATGCAAATTTTGAGGTGCCTTTTGTAAAATAGGGGATAAATGCACGCATACATGTGTGAGAGATTATTATTTTATGCCATTACCTCAAAGCTTCCTGATGGACAAGTCCAAGCAAGTCCTGGGCAGGGGTTGCAAAATCCTTTGTCTGAGGGACACGGACAGACAAGGCCAAAGCAATGAGAGAGAGAGAAGCTGCAAATTAAGGGCCATGAAGTGGTCTTCTGTGTGGACTTATCTCAAGGAAGATGGCCAACTCAGAGGGTACTTTCATGACACTTGCTCAAGCAACCAGGGATGTCACATAGGCAGATAAAAGGAGGACAAAAAAAGGGACAGACAACCATCAGGTGATGTTTCTGACAACAGATTCCTCACAGAGAAGAAGGGTTGTCTGGCAATAGATTCCTCAAGAAGAAGAGGGGTTTCTGACATGAGAAGCCTCACAACCTGCCTCTCTCCCTTCTGGACTTGCTCTGCACTCTACCTGCATGCTGAAGAAGAACAAAGGTGTCTGCCATCAGATCCCTCACTACAGAATGCCTGCATGCTAATGGACACTTCTGTGCCTGCTACCTGAGTCCTGCTGCTTCCTCCTGGACTTACCCTGCATCTTCTTCCTGCTACTTGCGTGCTGCCCAAGGCCAGCCACGCTGCTGCTGCTCTCCCCCTGCGCTTTTGCCTTGGACCATTGAGATGGCGCACAACAGGATCACTGGTGGTGATTATCCCTGCCTTATGCAATTCTTGCTTCTTTCCCATCCTTTCTATCGCCCTCCTTCCCTTCTCCATCACCCTAATTCATAATAGTTGCCATCCTTCCCTTCCCCATCTCCCTGATTAAGATTTGTGATAAATTGGTCGGGCCAACATTTGAACCGTTGTTTCTTCATCTCACGCTGGGTATACATATATCAAAGAACCTCCTCTCCCTCCTATGAATTGGAGCAAGACAACATACACGTATGTATTCATGATACGTAATGTAACTTGAGAACTCAGATCTATATTCAGCTTTGTAGAATTCCTATAACCCACATCACATCTGTCAACCCTATACAGACACTTAGTGTAATCTGAAATTATGCTGTATTTAGGCACCTGTCTTGCTTCATAAATATTTACTATTCAGTAATAAAGTTGTCATCAAACTGTTTGTCTCTTCTTAAAGGCAGGCAACTCTCCTTACATTTACAAAAACAGATGCTGAAATCTAACATATTTGCAAATTTATTCAGTTTATGAAGTAATCAAACAATCATAGAAAAGTTATGAACTCCTGAAACTTCAAGATTTGAAAGAATCCCTCACTTATATCAAAAATTATTACTTTTAGTTACGTTATTACTCTTAGAACACAAAAGAAAACAATAATGGTAATAACAAATCAGTAAAACAATTCATTTAAAAAAATTATAGTTAAAAATCTTTGACTATGGAGTTTTGCCAACGTTTCACATTGTTGGATCTGCCATCACCCTCAATCCCTTCACCTGTTTGACATGCAGTAGACACCTCTACAACTTGACATTTCCATACCTTTCTCTGTTACCTGCATAAGTCTACAGTATGCCAGCTGATGTTACTCCAATTAGTACTATAGAACACATGCTGCTATTACTGCACAGATTATCTGTCCTGTATATCCCAGTTAGATTTTCTAGGGTACCATCCATGCAAGCTGCTAAAATCTCTGTTTGAGATCCAGCTTCCAAGTCTCCTGAATTTTTTCACCAGCACTTACTTAGGTGCTCAGAACAACAGTTGAATAAGAAGTTGAATACAATTCCTGATGTATTCTATTCAGGAATCAATTAAAGTCAGACAGTACAGGCAGTCCCTAATCATAAAGCAGTCAACAGAAGCAGTACTTCTCTATTTGCAAACATCGAACAACTGTCCCATTACCTGCTAACTCTCTTTTAGACACGCCTTGCTCATCATGCACTTATACACATACTTATGCAAACACCTGTTCACAAATGAAGTATTTTCCTTTCATGCCATGTTTGGTTTTGGATAAAATAATTTATGTTGTCATTTTTTGGACTGTTAAATTTGCATGACTTGAGCATTAAGTAGTATAGAAAAGAAGGCTTTTCAGTGCAGTTAGAAGAAACAATGTGTGTACTTAATATGCAGCATTGAGGAACAGAGAATAAAAAACTAGTACAAGTGAATTAAAATTCAAAGGCAAATGCAGAATTGGCATTGTTCATAACCCTTTTGTGTTTTCTTCAGTTAGATATGTGCATGCTCAAGTTGTACAACCATAAAAACAAGTAAAAGCCAATTTCTTTGCTTCAGTGATTGAATATTTGTGGAGGTAAAAAAGTTCATTTGTAAGTATAACAATTGACAGTGTATAAGATAGTCACTTAGCAAAAGCAAGAGAACATGACTGAAGTATTAAGAAAAAACAAAATTTTATATTTTTTCTGTCTGTAGAAAATAGGTAAGTGCTTATGCATATCACAGAATCGCTGACACTAGAAGAGTCTTCTGAAGATCATCTAGTTCAAGTTACAGAGGTTTTTCAGAGCTGTGTCTGCATTCTGGCTTTCTCCAAGGACAGAGGATTTATAGCTTTTCTGAGCAACCTCACCCAGAATTTGATAACCCTCACAGTTTAAAAAAAAAAAAAATACTACAAATAAAACTCAGTTGAAGTAAAATTTATGGAATCATAGAAACCTTAAAATTGGAAGGGGCCTCTGAAGGCTATCTAGTCCAAGTCCTCTGCAACAAACAGCAACACCACAGCTATATAACGTTGCCCAGGGCCTTATCCAACCACATCTTGAAAGTCACCAGGGACAGGGCGTCAACCACATCATTGGGCAATCCATCCCAGTGCCTTACCACCCTCACAGTAAAAGATTTTTTTCTTATACCTAACTTAAATCTATCTTCTTTGAACTTGAAGCCATTTCCCCCTGTTCTATCACCACAGATCCCGTTTAAGAGTCTGTCCCCTTCTTTCCTGCATCTCCCCTTCAGATAATGAAAGGCCACTATCAGGTTACCTTGCAGCCTTCTCTTCTCCAGGCTGAACAGATCCAGCTTTTTCTACCTGTCCTTGTAGGAGAGGCATTCCATTCTGTGGTTCATTTTTGTAGCGCTCCTCTGGACATGCTCCAACAGGTCTACGTCTCACCTGTACTGAGGTCTCCACATCTGGACGAGGCCTCACCAGCACAGAGTAGAGGGGCAGGATCACCTCCTTCAACATGCTGGCCATACTTCTTTTGATGCATTCCAGGATATGGTTGTCCTTCTGGGCTGCAAGGGTACATTCCTGACTCCTGTCCAGCTTACCATCCATCGCTACCCCCAGATCCTTTTCAGCAGGACTGCGCTCAATCTTTTCAACCCACACAGTTTGTATTGGTAATGAGGGTTGCTTCAACCCAGGTGCAAGATCTTGCATTTGTTGAACCTCATGAGGCTCTGTGGGCCCACTGCTGAAGCCTGCCTAGGACTCTCTGAATGGCATCCTGTCCCCCTGCTGTTTCGACAGCATCCCACAGCTTAATGTCATCTGCAAACTTGCAGAAGGTGTACTCAATCCCACCGTCAATGTCATAGATGCAGACACTGAAGAATATCGGTTCCAGCACTGATCTATGGGGGACACCACTCATCACTAATTTCCGTCCAGACAATGAGCCATTCAGCACCATTCTGGACTCAATCCTGCAGCCAGTTCTTCAACCCATCAGCCAATTCCCTTATGATTTTGGGATGCATCTCATCATGATCCATAGAACTTGCTGATGCTCAGGTTCCTCAGGTGGTCACAAACCTGATTTTCACTTACAGTGGGACGGACATTGCCTCCTCAGTACCCTCCCTCCAAACGGAATGTTTTAGGGTTGTGTTGTGAGCAGTTATCATGGAAGACCAAGGCAAGAGATTATTAAGCACCTCTGACTTTTCCTTTTCTTGTTACCAGCCTGCCTGTGTCCCTCACTAGGTAGGGTTCACCTGGACTTTCCTTTTCTGGTTGAGGTACCCTTCATGTTCTTCTTAACATCTCTAGCCAAGTTCAATTCAAGCTGGGCCTTGACTTTCCTGACCTCATCTCTACACAGTCTAGCAGATTCCTTATACTCTTTCTACACTACCTTTCCCTGTTTCCACTGCATATGCATTTTCTTCTTGCTCTTCAGATTGAGCAGCAGGTCCCAGTTCAGGCACATCAGTCTCTTGCTCTCCTTTCCCGACTTGATATTCAATGTCTCCTGTTACCATGTCACCAATCTCACTCAGCAGAGGGCCCACATTTTCCTTAGTCTTTCTTTTGCTATTGAAATACCTGAAGAAGTTTTTCTTGTTGTCCTTGATGCTCCCCCTGGTCCTTTTTCCACATTCTGTAGACTTTCTTCTTCCATTTCTGATTTTCTATGAGATCCTTGCTCACCCATGCAGATCTCCTGCTAGCTCTGGCTGATTTCTTACTGTTAGGGATGCACTTGTCTTGAGCTTAGAGGAATTTGTGCTTGAATGTCAATGAACTCTCTTGGGCCCCCTTACCTTCCAGTGCTCTAAGCCATGAGATACTTTCAAGTAGGTCCTTAAGAGGCCAAAGTTGTCGCTCATGAAGTTGAAATCCTATTTATTGCCCTGTTTCTTCCATGTAAGTTCCTGAATTCCACTACCTCATGGTTGCTATAGCTAAAATTGCCCCCAGCCTTCACATCCCCAACCAGTCCTTCCATTTTTGCAAGAACTTGGTTCACCAGCACACCTCTCCTCTTTGTCTCCATCACCACCAGATTCAGAAAGTTACCTTCCACACACTGCAGGGACCACCTGGACTCTGTATGCCTGACAGTGTTGCTTCTCCAGCAAACGCTCACATGGTTGATATTCCCTGCAAGAAACAGTGCCTGTGATCATGAAGCACAGGCCTGACTGAAGAATGTCTCATCGATTTCCTCCTTCTGATCAGGTGGCCTGTAGTAAACACCCAAAACCTTGTCAGTCATATTAGCCTGCTTCTTAAATTTGCTGTTCATTTCTATGTGGATTGACACATTCCAGTTGATCTCTCATATAAACAGCAGCTCCACCACCTTTCCTCATCAGCCTGTCTTTCCTAAACTATATGCAGCCATCCATGAAAACTTTCTTGTCACATGAGCTGCCCCATAATTATTCCCATGATTACAGAGTGATTTATAGCCCTATGATCACATACAGATCTGTAATTCTTCCTCCTTACTAGGCATGCTGCATATATTGTTATGCAGGCACATAAGAGACTAAAAGGGAGCAGAGGATACAAATGGAATAAACTCTTCTGTTCTGTTCCTTCTTGGACAAGCATTAGAGAAATTGATTAGAGATGAATGGAAGATTCAAAACTTGAAATACATTTATCTATTTCTTCACAAAAATGCTTCCAGAACAATAAATTTGGTCCTGAAGAGAGGTGCATACGCCAAATAGAGTAACTCCAGAACGAGTATATAAAGACAACTGGAAAAGATGAAGGAGGTAACTGCAATTCAGCTTAAGTGTTACAAAAGTAAGTCCTGAAAATAAGAGATGCCATAAGATGCAATGAGACAACAAGTTTTGGGGTTCCTTTTACAGATAGCTTAAGAACTGATTCCCAGAACTGTTTCTTTTAAAGCAGACTAAGCCCTCTTCACTTAATTGAAACACAGCTCCCCAATACTTACGCTACTAAGCAGACATTAAACTTTGGCTCTGTTTTAGAACTTCTGCTTTACACAATAGTGATATCTGAAAAATAATTTGTGGGCAAATGTCTACTACCTTGCAGGGGAAAAGAAATGTTATTTTCTTCAATTTTTCTCTTCATATAGCATTTCTGAAGAGTTTCTAGGTAATTTCATCCCTTCATGAAATGTGAAGTTTAAGACCTCGGGGGGGAGGGAAGTATCCCACCTCTTTAGATGAATATTTTTCTATTTCATACTCAGCGTTCTTCTACCTATTGTTGTACTATACTCTCCATATATGAAGTATATCTCATTTTATGCACTCTTGAATATATTGTTCTCTAGTCATGTCATTTACTTTAAGGGATGGCATCTTTTCTTATTCAAGGAGAATTCTCCTTTTCCACATTTCAGCAAACAGGATAAAGGAAACAGACTGTTCAACCCTTTACATCAAGCTACATCTTGATATGGACAGAATATACCCAGAAAACAGTGAAGAAAGACACCCTGTAATGATCTCCCATTGTTGAAAAGGCAAGCACTGATCTGTCATGACGTGCTTCACCACTTGATTTTTTTTCCACTTTCTTCTTACTGTTAATAGATTTTTCAAGAAGTGAGAAAGGAAGAAATTTGGGCTAAAAGAGGTATATAATCAGCATTACAAATAAAATTAGAAAAAGAAAAAAGTAGTCTGCTGTGACAAATAGATAAAAAATATTTGTATATTTATGTATTACATGTGTATATGTGTATATATATAACTTTTTTTTTCAAAATTTTATGAGCACATTTATGTCTCTTTTCCAAATATAAGTGGCTTGTTTCCAAAACATTACCAGGTCAGGACTCTACCTTTATTCAGCTTTGTTATATGCTGGGGAATAAGAGTCTGAAAAATCAGTCATAGCCATTCAGTCTTTACAATCAGAATGCTACTTAATATTTTTGTCATCAAAGGCTATGTCAATTCTTCTAAATAACACAGAGCTAGAGAAAAATCGTAATTACTGCATCATTCATTTTCCACTTCTTTTTTAAGTCATAGAATGCAACCTGGCACATTCAGTGTGTCACTATGTCTCTGAGACATCAATTTCAAGGATGGTGATAAAAGCTTTTCGTAATACTGTATCAGGTTTGGCTACCACATGGCATACACTTCTCCAACAACGTTACCACATCCACATATATTTATACCACATTCTAAGGAATAAAACAGACCCAAAAAATTAGTGCTGCAGAAACATCATTCAGGTAAGCAGAAACCACTTAATTTTCAGACACTTCTGAGCATGAATAAAGGAAGCCATA